>NJDD01002687.1:15371-25708 GCA_002245505.1 Calephelis nemesis
TTTGAAATCTACAGTATATAGAAATGACATGCCAGACAGACACTTTTCTTTAAAATATGTTTAAATGAATATGCAATCATTGAGTTTGATTTTCTAAAAAAAAAAGTATCTTCACGCCCAAATCCCCGCAGAGGTAGGCAGAAGCACAACCAGGGCACCCACGACTATCCGAAGATACTAAGTCTCATTATGGGATAGGTGGCAAGCCTATCGCCAACCGGGCACGTTTCCAATCTCGACCAAAATATTTTTTTTATTAGAAAATTGGAAAAATCTAATTTTCTTTTTGTTGGCCAACCCGGGGTTCGAACCCGAGACCTCATGCAGTCAAGTCCAACACCCGGACCGCTCGACCACAGAGGCGACTACAATTTCCCAAAAATTGCGATTTTCTACAAATTTCCCAAATGGATGTAAAATTACCAGAACTTAAACCGGGTCAAACTTCATATGTCGCCAACGCTTTGCCAATCAAAATCATCTGCACTTAATCCTTCATAGCTCAATCGCAGCATAACTTCAGTGTAAGACGAAGATAGCCGATTCAAGTCCTATCTAAGGTGATTTTTTTTCTTAAAATTTGTAGCAATTTTTCCAAGCACAGGAAAATTATTCAAATTTAAAACTTGTTTTGTGACAAAATATTCGTCAGCAGATATTCTTTGAACATCGCGGGACCGTAACCGCGGCTACTGGTCTTAAAATTCTCTTGGGACTTACAGACAAACGGTTGGATGTTTTGGCAATAATTGGTAATGTTGCGTTGTCAACCTAAAGCAGGAATGTTAAGCTTTTACCGTCTTGTTAATAAACAAGGAGTAATGTACTCTAACGTTCAACCTAATATTGTGGTCTTTATTACAATGTGATACATGCTATAATATCAACTTAATTTTACTCCTACCTTAGTTCATGTTTATGAATAAAGCGGTTAGAGTTTACGGCATACCGGTACGAGTACGCGGATTACATAGCTCTCCAAACTGGACTGCGAAAGTAATGAACGCTATTATAGCCACTATAACAGCGTTAACGAAAAAGGTTTTTTTAAATCTTTAAACAACACCCTATTGTTCGGGTTATGTATAATTTTTACTTTTTTTTCTCTTTGCGGAATGAACTGATGCCCTTCTATTCTACCCCTTTCCTTTTCGCACTATTATTAATTACACGAATGAGGCGTACTTAACTGGACCTTTTTGCAAAAAATTGGGTAGTTTTAGAGCACATTTCAACATCAACTAGACGTCTCCGTCGATATGAGGGAATAGCCTTTTCTCGCACTCTTTCTGCGGCCTCCTTTTTTACCATACACTCCACGAACTCTCGTTCAAGAAGAGTTGTTAAATGGTTCCTATTAGAGAGAGTCGCCCAAAAATGACCTAATCGCACTCAGTACGAATTGCATGATAGGGATGCGACATTAACCCCAACGTAATAGCCGCAAGAATAGGCAAGGAAAAAGGATATATCGATTTCTTCATCTAAGTTTTATCACACACCAAGAATGTATTATACAAATATTACGAGGTACATCACACCCATACTAAATTATTCCATTCATAAGGCCCGGCAACCTTGGCCGTGCTGACGCAACTAAGTTGAACAGACGTGTAAGTTTAGTTGCCTTTTTAAATACTAATGAATTTGCTGGAAGCGATAAACTGGTTTAGTGTCGCCGGCTACCATGATATACGCCGAAATTTTACAACACTACGTACATTATATTTATGTATTTAGATAACGCTGGTATTAAACTGGTTAATTAGCTTTAATGAAATCGCGTGTAAGGACATAAATAAATATCCCTAGACAAGTTACAAGAATTTATTCTAGCTCCAAAGCAAGCAATATACGCTTGTTTTGGGGATGTACTCGTTAGTCATCTATACTAATATATAGAAATCTTACACAAAATCTTAGTTACCAGTCTACAGGTTATCAACGTACCATTTACGCCATTGGTGTCGTTTGTGTAAATAAAAACTTTGTTCGCTTTCCGATACTATAAAAATGAATCCGAAATAATATAGGTATACATTCGTAAGACGCTTTTATCGACCTAATGCTTAATATTCGTAGCGCGTTATCGATACAAATTAATCACTGAGATAGTTTAACTTGAAGTCTAGATCTAGAATTTAAATATTAAGTACACTTGTGAAGAAAAATTGTAATTTTTTTTCTTTTGGCGCGTAATTATTCATGCTTACCATAATTTCAATTTATTAATAATTCATTAATTTGTCCCTTGCTAGGACGGACTAAGTAAAACCTTTAGACCATGCTGCCACATCTTCCGTATTAGTATTTTTCTTGTTTAGTAATTTTTCTTGTTGTTTATTTTCAATTCACTTCTTGGGTTTCATTCAATATATTCTTAAGTCGTTATAGAATGTTATGTCCGGGTCTGGAGTAAAGCAGTGTCCTTACTCAAGCTCAGCTAGTAAGATTTATCGGCAAAGAGGATATATATTCACGATAGTGAATGAATGAATGAAGGAACTCTCTATTGTGCACAATTAAACTTACAACAAAGAAAGTACAATTAATATAATGATAATGGTAATACACCAACAGCAGCAACATCATTATAGTTTTAGGTACACAAAAAGTGGTCTTATCGCCAAACAAAGCGATCTCTACCAGACAACTTTACGATACAATAATTTGTTTATAAATATTTCACTTGTCCATTTTAAAAGAACATTTTTTTTACTTGTAGGTACATAAAATTCAATAATTCGAAAAAACATTGACCATCTTCTTTCAAGATAATGCCAAAACTCCCACATTTGTTATTACGTATAACATTCATTGACCATAGACTAATAATATAAATCGTTTCTGTTTGACAACACCTTATTACAGTAAAATCAAATTATCAGTACGGTTACCAGTTTGGCGCAACTTTCATATAGTAAAAACAAAAAAATAAGTTTGCTATGTTTTTTATTCGCCCAAATCATATGACACTATCATCTATCTATCATATGGCCTTATATCTGAATGACTTTAGACTTACTTTCAAAATTATACGGGCTATACTTTTTCAAGTAAACTTTATACAAAATTCGGGTTTGCTGTGTATCTATGGAAGTCCCGCTTCTTTTTAAGTAGTATTTATATACTCTTTGACGGTTACTCTTGAAGTCTTGGAAGTTCGGATTGGTATTCTTGCATACAATACCATCGAATCATTAACAATAAGTTAATAATAAACAATAAAATATTTATCGAAATCGTTGAATTTTCTTGGAAACAAATTTCCTATATTGCATGAATCGAGATCCAAGAGTAACACTACTGTTTAGTAGCGTTACACATGAGATTTCTTGTTAAATTGGAATCGGATATGTCATTATAGGATTTAAATCGAGATGTTAAAGTAAGCCTACAATTAACAGCGTCACTTGTGTGTAGTTTAGTGTTTATGATTCCGATTTTTATATAAAATATGGCTATATTACCTAATAACGAAATTAAAAAAAATAGTTATGTCAAGCTTATTTTCGTTGTCCGCACTTCAGTTTCCGCGAAATGATGTTTAACAAAATAGCGTGTTAAATCTGATTTTTGCTATTGAACGGATAAGATATTGGCGCTATACCTATATATACAAAATATCTGTAACTTGTGTGCGTCATATGGGTTTACAAAGATTTAATTAATAAAATTATAAAGTTTTGCATTTGACTAAATCCAGGCGAATTGTCACTAAACTATTGAGCAAAATAAGTTTAAATGTGCTAAAGCTGAAATGATAAAACTGCAGGCAACAAGTAGTTTCGATAAGTTTTGTTGGCGGTTGTATTTGGAACGGGGTTGAATGATCTTGTAATTGGTTTTGGCAATAATAACATTTGTATTCGTCTCATAATGCTCACTGCTATCAGGTATTTAGTTTAGAGCTTAAATTTCTCTAGAGTCCGCAAATTTATATAAAATGTTATTTCGTGTTGACAAAAGTACAGTTTGACGAATCTATCACTATTAAATTTACTATCGCATCGGAGAAACTCTACAGACTTGTATTAATTTCCATTATTTTACCCATAAAATATGTTACTGTTAGTATTATACATTTCATTCGATAAAATATTGGGTGTTTATTAAATTTATTCTGGTATCTATTTAAGTATTTCTATGTATTAGTATCGTTGACTAACACCCATAACACAAGCATATAATTTGCTTACTTTGGGGTTAGATTCAATTTGTGTAAGTTGTCCAGGAATGTTTATTTATTTATTTATTTATATTCGAATAAAGAGTAGTTAATCTAAAACATTATCTGCTAGAGATCTAGGTATTACTTTACCTATTCCTTATTTTATAATGACAATAATTAGCACTGACAGGTTCAGGTCCTAAAGGTAATGTAGCCCGTAGACTTGCACATTGGATTTACCTTCGCTACATGACAGTGAAGCATTTATAACATCTGTGGTGAGACCATCAGTTGAGCCTAATTTTTTTTTTGGTGTCTCTTTACATGAGAAAATTGTTATGTATAACCTTTGTTAAATTGATTTAACTATAAATTTATTGTATTTTTTATGTGATACGACAGTGAACAAGCTCACGGCTCTCCTGATGGTAAGAAATATCGTGGCCTATGAACACCATAGATATTATAGATGCGTCACTGTCCTGTGGCCGGGATGTTAAGTTGCAAGTCTACCGGCTACTCTACCCTCCGGACCGAAACATGACGATGTCGTTATAGCAGCAGGAATAGGTAAGGCGGTGGATCCCTACCCGGGCAAGTGCTGCACAGCACTCTACCACCATTAATCTTGATGGCAGCGATCCATTAAACCTATTTTCGCCTCTTACAAGCTGCCTGATGGAAAAGGCAGATAATCTTTACTACACAGGAAACCCAGATCAACACGGGGGAACTCGGATCAACACGTTTTATAAATTTCTATCTATGAAACCAACTTCATGGGCTCTATATTAACTCATACTCTGTGGTGTATTTTAACTTAAGATGGTTCATTATGTGTAATGCATGTCTTGGTTCTGATAGCGATCGGTTAAGCTAGAACTTGTAAAATCTAAATTACAATTACAACCAGACCGTGACATAGCTTTATTATTTCCTAAAAATTATTTTCGAGAAAAAATTGGTAACTTCATCAGAACCTTAATAGAGATACCTATTTTAAGCAAGTATACGGTCTAGTGATTAGCAACATTACTAATTTGTTTGAAGTTTGATTTCCAATTTGTGCCCGGTTCCTGTATTAAGAAACGAGTCGTTTTAAGATTGCTAACAACGGTTAATCGTTTTATACAGATGACCTCTAAACATTTTTTTGAAAACATGAGTAACGCTTCTTTACTTTTGAGAAAACTACGAATGGTGAAACTTACGGATTACGTTTCGTTGGTTATAAGAACCGAACATTGAGCAGCTTTTTGTTACGATTTGTGAATTTAAAAAAAAGTTTTTTTGTTGTAAACTAATCCCAACCTTTTCGCGTGACCCAAAAAATGAAAGAGAATTAGAGCTTATAGTTTTTTTTTCTTGAAATCGGTTTTAAAAAATGTCGAATAAAGAATCCTGACGATTGAAAATGAAAACGAAACACTTAATCATACTAATATATTCTACCATATTACGTGTGCTAATATTTTGATAAAAATAATTTGGTTTATATATATTTTATTTCATACTTCATAATTTATAAATATTATTTAGTTTTACCTTATCTGCTACTGCAGACAAGCAGCGCTTCTCAAAACTCAAAAAAACAAATCAAACTCTTCGTCACTGGAATTTAAATTTTTTCTCATCTGACATCGTATCCGAATCTAGCCAGACAGGAAATCATACTGATTAGTGGTCGCCCGTTGGTCGAAATTCGACCATAATAAATTTTAATATCATGTTGATAGGAACGCCAACAACTTTTTAGTGCGCCATCTGTGATCTTTTATCGTTATCATCTATATATTTGTTTGTGTGTGTCAAATGCATGGTAGTGTGGATAATGTTTTATTTATTGATTTAATGTACTTTATAAGCATTATTATTGATAAATATTTGCGTTCTGCACTTTTCCTACACATAAACTATAAGTGTGCCAAGTTTTATGTTCCTGCGTCCGCGCATTTTTCGTCCGAAAAAGGGGTCCGAAGTTTTGGCATCACGTATTATATATATGACTGATGCCAAATATATATCATATTATATGATGACTTTATTTTCAATTAACAGGCACATATAGATTACTTTTTTTTAATTTACTAGCTAAGATACATGAGTAAGTCTAAAACTGTTAGAAAGCCCTGATTAAGGCGCAGCCTACACCGGTTTTAATTAATTATTTAATTAATTGGTGTAATTTGTCGTTTACATTATTATCTACATATTATAGTTCTTTAATTTCGTTAACTATCGCGACAATTATAAATCAATCAAATTTCATTTAGAGTACGCTTTTTTTATGATATTGGAAGGCAAACAAACAGACGGATTCTTTGATGGTAAGAAATTCACGCCTAGAGACCCCAAAGGTGGTAATGCCAACCTGAGGCGGGATGTTAAGCCTTGAGCAAAAATGTACCGGCTTAACCGGCTACCTTATCCTCCGAACCTTAACACGGCAAGTGCAGGCAGGAATAGATAAGGCGGTGGTACCAATCCGAGCAAATTGCTGCGAAACTCAACCACCTAGACAGATGGCACGGTGTTAGTGATGGCAAGCCTACGCTAGCATTTTTACGAACTGTCTGACAGGTAGGCAGATGGTCTTTTCAGCAAAGGAGCCTGGACCAATACGGGGCTTGACATTTACGTCAGCCATTTAAATTAAATGATGATTTTAAACAGGACCGGCCCGTAAAGGCCTACAGGAACACCGTAGACCGTTATGGGTACAATATCACAACTAAGAAGGCCGGGATCTGATGCGGAAAATTATCCAGAAGACTAAAAATCTATTAGATTAGATGAGACAGCACACAGGCTAACTGTTCCTGATAGTAAAAGACAAATGGGTGCTTGGCGCCATTAAAAGAAAATATGGTCGAAGTTTTTTCGTAATTATGTAACGTGTAGGTAGTTATTTAGTGTATATTATATAGTGTAACATGTATATTTTTGTGAAATTTTGTACAATTTTATTCATTTAAAGTGCATAAATGAAATAATCATGAATCAATTAGTGTAACGTATATTTTCCCGTTCCCGCCAAATCTCACTAAATGAGCAAGGAGGTCACCGCTTTGCTCAAGACCCTGACATGACTTTCTTTGACAACTAATGACTAACTTTGAATCATGTAAGTCCGATTTTGTTAAATCGGGTAACTTGATACAACATTTCAACTTGACTAATGGCATATCTTTAAACTCATGCGCAAAACTTAAAATGAATTTGAGACTGCGGCCTTAAGACACTGTATATCTGTATATCACGTGTGTGTTAGTTTTCTGAGGACTAAAGCCTGAGTGTCTGAGTGTGCAAGTCTGTGGGATACCCTACACTCTGGACTGATACGTAGTGTATCAGTCCTCCAATGTCCTCATGGCGAGAAGAATATGAAATGCATATAGAGGAACATATAACCTCCTTGCCAAACATCCAAGTCGGTTTTATAGCTGTAATTACTAGGTTATAGGTAGAGACTATAGGTTACCTTATAATAGGTACACCATCCGACGGGTCACGATTCAGTAGAATCTAGGCGCATATTATTATGACTCTGCATATATAATTCTAAAGTATTTAAAACCTAGGGTTGCCAATTAAAACCTTTAACAATTACTCTAAAATTTAAAAAAAATCAATAATCCTCTACAAAACCTACACACGTAGCTAAAAACCGTCTCGATCATGTCAGCTTTCAAACAAAAAAAATGCACATCGAAATCTGCCCATGTGTTCAAAAGTTATGATGCCATATGCAGACACACACACAGACACGTCCAACTTATATCCTTTTCTGTATAAGATTAATAAAGTAAACTTACTATTTCTTCGGAACAAATCACACGACTATTTTTTCCTTATTGTAGAGCGCAACAGCTCCACTAGAATGCTACCACCATCTTAGCTTCTCGAGCTGTCTTAGCGTTAGATCGCATTGCTCGCGCTGTCGAGTTCCATGCTAAAGAGCCGGAAGATTTGCACATGTGAATATCCTGGCTCTAAGAAAGTAATATACCAATAACATCTACTGTGTATATTATAGTCTCTAATCACCAGAAGGACCGCCTACTTCTTCACTATCATAAGATAACACGTAAAATGTGGAAAAAGCTGTTGGTTCTAATGGATTGTCTTAATAACAGGACAGTAACTGATGTGTCTGCTTTGTCTCTATCGTACTAATTAAATGTAATTTACTGTAACCACTTTTTCGTCATTAGTTAAAAGAGAAGGTAGAGTTGTTAAAATTCGATCAGATATTTACGATCATCTTAACTGTTGCAGTGGCTATATAGCAATGCTCGACGTTGTGATCTTCCTGCTGCCATACGTCAATGTAAACCTACTTTTAACCAATACACTTAAAATCCAAGTTTTAGGTTAGCAACGCACATTGCGTCTCGTATTTATAAGCATTGTGTATACCATTGTGTATTCCAATTCCATACAAAACAACTGTAAAATTAAAAATTTGAAATAACCCCCCGACAAAATCTACTCCAATGTATCTACATTATCTAACCACCACGACTAAGAACCATCTCGACGGCGACAATAAACAAAAAACATCGCAATGAAATCGGTCCATCCGCTTGAAAGTTCTGATGCCACAGACAGACACACACAAGCGTCAAAATTAAAACACCGCTCTTTTTCGTGGGTGTATAAAAATAGAAGTTATTAAAGTTATCAAAACTGGCACAACCCTGAGCAATAATACAATTATACAAGATTTTATCTAGTTCTAATTTACTATGAAAATAATTACATTGAAAACCCATACAAATGTATATTATCTATACAAATCTATTCTCGTAATCGAGGTGGAAATAGTTAGCACTATTCGTCAACCATTAGTTTTAAGTTTACTTCACGCTCATATCTCCGAAGAGGTAGATAGAGGCAAAACAAAGGCACCCGCGACTAGCCGAAGACACTAATCCCACAATGTCCCAACCGGGCACACATCCAATCTCTAACATTTTTTTTTTTATTAGAAAATTGGAAGAAAAACTTTTTTCAGTTGCCAGACCCGGGAATCAAACCCGGGAACTCATGAATTCAAGTCCAGCACCTAGACCGCTAGACCACAGAGTTGGAGTTGAAGTTTGGAGTACTTCTATATCATCTATATCATAAACTATCTTCTGCTGGTCATAAGACCTCGTAGCCCGCTGGTAGTAATCTAGCAGTTTTGGTTTCTTGACTATACCAGTAGCCAATGATGTTGGCAGCTGTACACTAGCTCGCTCGAATTGGTAGTCGCCTCACCCATTCCTGTTGCTATGGTGTCAATGCTCGCCAATGTCGCTTTCCTTGGTGAAGGGAAGGTAGCAAGTCAGTCTTTTTTGTTTTGTACTATGTTTAGTAGTACTATTTAAATTATGCACTTCGGCTATATTCGTCAAGCTTCGGAAATCCAAATGTATATTAAAGATATATCTATATAGAGTTGTTATTAGATACGTAATTAATAATTTCGCATAAATAAAGATTAGGTCAGCCGATTAAAATAAAAGCTTAAAAAGAGTAAAAAGTCTAAAGCCGAAGCGCATCAGTTACATAGTAGTACTGTATTTTAAAGGTTATGCCGTAATATGTTGTGTCTATATCTTATTATCACTTTTTTGTACTTTAGTTAAGATGCTTATGTTTAGATTAGGTTAGATTTCTAGTTTAATTAGTGATGTTTGGTAAGTTTTATTCTGTCAATAAATGTTTTCTCCTTTCTTCTTTCTTTATTCTTTCGAAGTTATAAGTTTTGTAGTTTAGAAACTAACGACATAGCAACACTCTGTATAAAGTAATCACATAACTTGGCATCCAGGACGTAGAGAAACTTTTTAATACTATACGGCCATCTTAAGCCGACGTTCAGATTTTGTAATAAATTGCAACCATACTAATATTATGAATGAAAAAGTTTGTCTATAATATATTACGGTTTATGTTATTTTACTTAACATATTTTAATAATTATTTATACGAGAAACTTAAAATAAAAATGTTAATAATGTAAATGTTTAACCGCCTCGTTGGTCAAGTGGCTAGCGTAACCGCCTAACTACATTGACCAACCGTGAGGCTCGAGTTCGATTCCCGACGGGGGCAGGCATTTGTGTGATAAACATTTAGATGTCTGCATTTCCGGGTCTGGGTGTTTGTTAAATTT
>NJDD01002687.1:25966-53350 GCA_002245505.1 Calephelis nemesis
ACCGCGAGGCTCGAGTTCGATTCCCGACGGGGGCAGGCATTTGTGTGATAAACATTTAGATGTCTGCATTTCCGGGTCTGGGTGTTTATTAAATTTATTCTGGTATCTATTTATGTCTTTATTTGTATTAGTATCGTTGACGAACACCCATAACACAAGCATATAATTTGCTTACTTTGGGGTTAGATTCAATTTGTGTGATTTGTCCAGGGATATTTATTTATTTATTATTTAATAATACGCAATGATTTAATTTTTAAATCAATACTAGCTGTCCCGGCGAACTTCGTTCCACCCGTTCAGTTTGTATGGGAAAAAGTAAAATGTTGTTTTTCGTTTTTTTCTCGCAAGATTTTTCCTTTTTCTTTCTTTTAAACCTTCCCTGGAGTTGAACAAATAATTCAAAACCAAAATTAGCGAAATCGGTTCGGCCAGTCTCGAGTTTTAGCGAGACTAATGAACAGCAATTGATTTTTATATATATATAGATTTATTAAAAAAAAATTACTTATTTAAATCAGGTCAGCATTTACAGTCACAAACAAAGTTGGGGGTACAGCTAGTAAGGCAAAAGCTTTACAGAATTTTCGCCTAACGGGGACCATGAAAGACAGTGATATTTACTAATCTTCTGATGGCGTTAGGAGAGAACAATTGAAAGGTGATTTTGAAGACCTTTTCAAGCATTCGCCCGGATTGGTTATCTATTCCTGCCGCCACAGTGTCGGTGCATGCCATTGACTGTTCCGGTCTGAAGGCTAAGAAAGGGGTTAAGTCACGTTTTCTCGAAGCCGAACATCCCGACCTTAGGTTGGCAACGCACCATTACCACCTTTGGTGTCTCTAGGCGGCGTAAATTTCTTACCATCAGGAAATCCGTCTTCTTGTTTGGCAACCGTTATCATAAAAAAAGTAAATGGCTCTTAGATCATTGCAGCGTTCATGTTGCCAGATAGGATCTAAGGTTGCAGTTCATAGCGTACAGAAACTCAGGTTCAACAGTAGGTATAGCCCAAATTGATCGAGATTATTACCGTGGTACGACCCATAGTACCTACGGGAGTACCACGAGTAAGGAAGGGCGGAAAATTAATTTTCTGAAACCATTAAGGTCGAAAATCACTTGAACGTTAAATACTGCTTACAATTTATAGGCATTTGTTTTTCAACATTTATTTGTAAAAAAATGTATGTAAATAACAGATTGTCGGTGGCGAAAAGTAATTGTAGATGGCTAACCAGTGTGTCAGCGTGGTTTGACGTTTTTATTTATTTATTTATGACTACTTACTTATTTTCTCGGGTTGCAAAAATGGACATGGAAAAATAATTCTTCTGATATAACTAGTTACAAAACAGCGAAAGAAAAATCTTCTTTTGTAACCGGTTAGATAATCTTCGTTACCAACGTGGACGTAAGGGATTAAAGTAGGTGCGATATAGAGACAGAGAGGAATAAAATAGATCTTTAAAGTTTCAGTTTAACATAAGTCTTTGAAACCAAAAATGAGGTTGAGCCTACTGTCTAGACACTAGTTTAATGGTAATGCATTATTGTTTGCAATGCGTAATAATGGTTGAAAATGGCAATAAATTGAGCTACGGGCAACACCAATGCGAGGTGCACACGCGAGGTCGAGCAACACATGCGCGACCTCAATGACATAACTGGGGGGTTACCATAAGCTCTTAAAACAGTATTATTTCAATAATACTAATTGTCATCGGAGAAAGACAACCTTATGACGTATGCCATAAAGTTGCTTATAAAGACGGACATTTAGCAAGATGGAAATAATACTGTTATAAGCGATCATGGTAGGGCCCCTGATCCTAGTTTTAAACTAACAATCTAGCAATGTTTGCTTCGTAGATGATGTTAGTATTACCTGGTATAACCACCAGATACTATCTGACGTCTTTATTTACTTTTATATTGAAACTAGCTGTTACCCGCGACTTCGCCCACGTTAAATTGAGATGTAAGCTATCTTATCTTTCAAGTTAAGTCAAACTGCACACTGAGTGTAAATTTGATTATAATCGGTTAAATAGTTTAGGAGTCCATCGTGGACAAACAACGTGACACGTAATTTATATGTATATTAAGATATACATATCCATACTAAAATCATAAATGCGAACATTTGTTCGTCTGTCTGTTAGGCTTTTAGAGCTAAAGCGTAGCATCAATTTTTGCTAAATTTGATAAGCATGTAGATAAAGACTCAAGGACAAACGCTACTTTTTTTAAAAAAAATCTAGCCACTAAGGACCGCTTGCACGTAACTGGGTTAAATTGAATATTTACGAATTAAATGGTCACATATAAGGTGATTTAATCCTTTTTAACAGCTAACTTCGAGTTAAATAGTTAACCCACGTTACTTAAACTGTCAAATATAAAGTGATTTAATCCTAGTTAGAAGCTAACTCGGAGTTAAATAGTCGCCTCTGTGAACTAGCGGTCCGGTGTCGGACTTGACTTCTTGAGATCCCGAGTTCGATCCCCGGGTGGGGCATCGAAAAAAAAATAGAAATTGCGCATTATGGTTGTGCCTTTGCCTACCGTTTCAGGGATATGAGCGTGAAGATACTTTTTTGAAATAGTTAACCCTGAAACGTGCAAGTGGCTCTAAGTATATTTCTATAAATCTATTCTCTGACTACTTCGAGGGTTATAGTTTATTTAAGTAGCATGTTATGTTTCTCATCATCTTCACCATCACTAGAAAATTTTGCTTATAACAATACTTACATGTACTAAAACATGTTTCAGTCTGTACACGACAAGCGGTTAAACCACAGAGTAGACGCTATGTTGGAGGAAGGTCTCATCGAAGAATTGCTCGACTTCCACCAGCGCCATAACAAACAACGAATCAAGGACGGAATGTAAGTATTTTTAATAGCTTTTGGCCACAGATAAGCCCGCGTCGAACTATGTGGGTGCTAACTTTTTTAAACTTTAGGAAAAAACTTTTTCCGAAGTAGTAGAAAGATTTTAAAAAGACGTATGAAAATGGTGAACTTATTCGTAGAAGAGAGAGATTCCACTTTATTTTTTTGATTTTTTTTTATTTCTTACGGGATTACCTTACCAATAAAAGCTTCTCACAGAAATATATTTAAAAAAAAAATATTCTTATAAAATTCTACAGGATCTTTGTTATGTAATCATGTTAATGGATTTTTTGTGAAATTTCTGTGAAATTGTCGGTTGTTCCGTTACCATAAAAGTTTGGAAATCCCTGACAACTTTCAAAGAAAACGTGGCTAAGGTAACCTACGTCATATTCTTATTTAAACGCTATCAACTTGGTAACCACTGGCATAACGTCAGAAGACCCAGAATGTGCCCCTAGAAAAAGCCGTCTTCTTTTAGATATAAAGATGTATATTTATTTCCAAGAAAACTAACATGGACTCACACTGATGTCACTTCTAGTCAAACGAAGCATTAAATTACAAACCTTTAATAACAAAGCCAGTTTTAACAAAGTAATCAACAACCAACAACCAACAAGACCACTGGTGGTAGAGTGCTGAGAAGCGACTTGCCCAGGCAGGGATGCACCGCCTTACCTACTTCTGCCGCCATAATGGCTTTGTCGTGCTCCGGTCCGGAGTAGGATATTAAGCAGTGTAGGTAAGTAGTAGTAGTAGTAGTAGTAGGTATTAGGGTAGCCGGTAAATTTGCACAATTGATCCGAGCCACTGGATAGCAACGCTCCTATAACATATGATATAAGAGCGTTGCTTTTCAGTGCTGTCCATAACATATATGTGGTGTCTTATATGAGCCACCGTTTTCTCTTACCATCAACACACGGATAGTGTTCGCTGATCGATCATATAGAAAAAAAATGCCAATCTGCGCATCCTAGCCCTCTAAGTTCTAGTACTTTCTATTAAATTAATTGAAACAGTGACTCAAGCGGAGTTCTGTAATAAAGTATTGGGGCTAGGGAGGGCTGAATGAACGCAACGGAAAAGCAGTCTCGCCGGTCAATGGTCCGGAAGTCGAAAGGGTCTGCCCTTAATCCATTTAGAGCTAGCACGGAAGGGTTATGACTGTATGTCTAACGTCTATACCTACTTTTAGGCCGGCCCCTGCGTGTTCTAAATCTTTGCAATTTAGTTAAATTCAATGGCTATCTTTTGACAAACGACGGAAAAATCCCTATTTTTCCGTCGTCGTGTAATAGTTTTTTGTTTTAAATAGGTAGCTCAAAAGTAGTGATTAGATGTAATGTTTATTGGCATGCGGTTTTTTGTATTGTATGTTTTATGTTTATTACTGTAATTTAAAATATTACTATGTAACTTTTTACGGGAGGCGGTTCAGCTTGCGGACAAACCTATATAAGGTTTTTGCAAAGCTTTTTGTTAAAATTTGTGTCATATTTTATTAAATAAATGAAAAAAAAAGTTTTACCCAGTGCGTGTGTGAATGTGTGTCTGTCTGTGGCATCGTAGCTCCTGAATTAATAGACCGATTTTGATGTAGATTTTTTTGTTTGAATGCTGATGTTGTCGAGGTTGTTCGTAGCTGCATTTTTAGGGACGGTTTTTGTTGGGGGCTATTTTTTTATTTCATTATTATTATAGCTTATCTAAAGGCCAACGTGTTACCAAAATATAAAAGAAATACACGCCGCCATTATACACTTAATGTAGTAACAGTATGTTGCCAAACTAAGACTAAAATGTCAATGGTAAGTTTACTGGCCAGCAAAAGTAAAAGTTCCAAAAACCGGCTACCGTTACCTTATAAAAACTCACATTATGTGATTACTGTTTTCTTACAAAGACAGCTAAATCTCACTTTTGTGATAAAAACAGACGCACGAGACTAATAAGAACCCTAGTGGAAAATAGTCACTACTGGCATTAACATCCACAACACAAAGAATCAGTTGCCAATGCGATGCCAGTTTCTGTTTATCAAACCTCCTCTTGTATGTTCTCAAGTCAAAACTTGTAATACTGTGTAAGGAAAGTTTTTAATAGTTTTACAGTTCAAATCAATACGAACACTAAGAAGGAGTGTTTAATAATATATTCAACATCTATATTTTTTAAGCAACGATTGTAATAAGAGGGCTGCTAATTACTATACATCCACACTAATATTATAAATGCGAAAGTAACTCTGTCTTTCTGTCTGTCTGTTACCTTTTCACGCCTAAACCACCGAACCGATTTTGCTGAAATTTGGTATGTAGATAGTTTGCATTCATGAGAAGGACATAGGCATATTATTTTTTGGAAATTCAAACCCTAAAAGGGTTACAAGAGGTGGCAAAGTTTGTATGAGAAAAATGTTTTTATTGCAGATTTTTGCATGAAACTTTGAATTAATGCTTTTTAGTACAAATTATGAAACACATATTTCAGGGTTTTTCGAATTTCACCCCCATTGGGGGTTAAAGGGGGTGGCTGAGTTTGTATGGGAAATTTAATTCTATTGAAATATTTTGCGTGACACTGAAATAATGCTCTGTAATACAAATTTTGAAAATCAACCCCTATGAGGGTTAACAGGGGTGGTATAATTTGCGTAGGGAAAATATTTAACAGTAATTTTTACCATAAGTCCATAACAATGAACCAATTACATTAGTTTATCATTAACGAAAAACATACAAAGAAATTATGATACACATAGTAGCAAAATTGGTTGAAAATTCCTACTTCCCTACTAATATTATAAATGCGAAAGCAACTCTGTCTGTCTGTTACGCTTTCACGCCTAAATCAGTGAACCGATTTTGATGAAATTTGGTACTGAGATAGAATAGACCCTGAGGAACAACATAGGCTACTTTTTATTGCAAAAATAAGGAAGAATGGGTAAAAAAAGGGGATGAATGTTCTTATGGAAATTCGTCATTTTTAAAGCTGTAACAGTGAAACTTTGTATTTAGACACTTTATGATAAATTAAAGAACATAGGCTACTTTTTATCGCTAAAAATGGGGGAGAATGGGTAAAAAGAGGGGATGACAGTTTTTATTTGTTTTTTTTTTGTTGCTCGGACCGGAAATAGAATACAAGATCTCACGAAGTAATTCCGAATGCGGACGGTTAGACCTCAGAGACGATATGTATATTTCTAAAATTTCTAAAAAAAATCTGTTAAGAGGTTTCCATAACTTGCTATACAGTTTAATTTCACAGGATTTGCCAAAGTGCAGATAAAACTGTAAACAAAATAACGTATTCCTACTATTTATCTGAGGTTAAATTAGAAAAGAGAAAGAGTATGTTCATTTTTGACGGCAAAATTACTTAATTGATTTTAATATTTACAAAAAAATAGATGAAACTTTGGATAGCGGTAAAGGCTACATTTTATCTAAAAAAAATTAACGAGTTGGAGAGCTAAATATCAAATTAGTAGACTACGCGGGCGAAGCCGCGGGAAACAGCTAGTCTCTTTATATATATATATACGTGTTATGCGTGTTTGTGTCTGTGACATCACAATTTTTTGGAGGATGGACCAACTTCGATGTCGATTTTTTGTTGATAACTGACTTGATTAAATTAGTTTAGAGCTACAATTTCATGAAGGTTTTGTCAGGGTTATTGAAAATTTTGAATTTTAATGTTATGTATCCAGCTATTTGTTTGTCATTTGTAAACCGATTTTTAAATTATTTGTTTTACTTTTCGGTAATTTTTTTTCTGCCTCTGTGGTCTAGCGGTTTACGTCAGAAATGACTTCTTGATGTTCCGGATTCGATCCTTGGGTCAAGCAGCATAAAATAATGAAATTTGTATTTTTCAATTTTCTAGTAAAAATAACATTGCTCGGGATTGGATACGTGCTCGGTTGGTGATAGGCTTGCCACCTATTACATTGTGGGACTAAATATCTTCGGGATGTCGTGGGTGCCCTGTTGTCCCCATATCCCCGTAGAGGTAGGCTCTTCGCGGATATCGGCGTGAAGATACTTTACTTTTATTTTTCGCTTATTAAATTTCCTTATTATTAAATGCTTATTAAAATTCCATTTTCACGTAGTCAAGATCTGGTGTTAGAAGATGTTATACCAGAAAAATCTTTTGTAATAGCTGAAAACATTTCAATTTTGTTCATATTTAGCAGCGAAGCTAACGCGCGTTCGTCGACTGCGTTTACGTTTAAACCTGTTGTGCATAGACCTTTACAATTTAAAAATGTAAAAAACCATGTTTACGATCCATCAAACTGGACTTTTCTTCCCGTTATTGTGTGTCTAATTTTATTGTAAAACAAGTGACTTTTTATTACAAAATAATTGTATTTTATGGTAATTTACTTTGTGGGCGTATTATTCACATTTTAATATTTATGTACATTGTTTACATGATTTACAATAGGTACAGTTGTTTATTACATAATATATCAGTATTCATTTTACGAGTTTCTTTTTATTTTTATCTGCCCCGGTGGCTTTGTAGTTGTAAATTTCTAGTTACACTAAAACCGTTTCCGGTTTCCGATCGATTTTAAAGGACATGGACCTTATTCGTCCCGAATCCTACAAGCATTAAACTTAAACAGTATTTTTTTACATATATAAATATCTCGTCTCAATATTACTATCTATTATATTTTTGTCATTCGCGTTAGAATTTTGTCATTAGTCAAGTAGAAATTTACCAAAATCGGGATTAAATTGTTATAATCATATAATAAACTGTAAACAACCCTTACCATCATTGGAGTTCACAGGCGACAATAGGTGGTATTCGGCGAAATCCATCAGGAAATCTGTCTGCTTTTTTACCTTCGTGTATTGTAAAAAATTACAGCCTACTCAATTTAAAGAAACAAAGGGCATTATTGTCAAATTACGCATGAAATTAAACTCATTAAAGTATTAGTCGATCGTGGACAAGGACAATGGGAGGATGAACGTATATGTAGATGTACGTATAAATACCAGCATGTATTTATGCGACTTCGACCAGGAGATATGTGTTTCGCGCGTAATTTTGTATTTCACGAGTAATTTATTATTGTGAACATTGTTCTCTTGGTAAAAAGAAGAATTATCAGCTCTCAGAAGCAGAAGAATTATTAATTATTAAATCAGAGTATTTTTTGCAGTTTAAGGACTCATTATCGCGAGTTTAGTGATTTTTGACAAATCGTCTTCTTAAGATATTTTAAAGGCGGCAACGCTTTTTTTGACGAATTGTCTTTTTGGCTAGTAAAAAAATAAATAAAATAATTTTAGTATAAGAAAAAAATATTGTTATTTGCCATCAATAATTTACAAAATTGATTAATTTATATACTAGCTGACCAGACAGACGTTGTCCTGTCTTTACTTTCTCTTGACAACGACTAATACAACAAAAGTATTTCACTCCCGTTTCCCTGTAGAGGTAGGCAGAGACACAACTAGTACACCCTCGACTAGTCGAAGACACTGATAGGTGGCAAGCCGATCACCAAACCTAGCACACAACAAAAAAGAGCAAAATTGGTCTATTCGCAAATATCTAAAGATTCAAGTTAAAAATAAGCAAATTTTAAATCAAAAATTGAAAGTTAAAGTCAGGCATATAAATGCTAAGACGTTTTTTATTGAAAGACAGTAAGATGACCGTTCCCGTGGTGACATCTGGGCCTGCGGTTCCCCGCAGTATCGGGTTTCACGCTTTTGACCACACGGCTAATAACTCTTGGTCCTTGGTCATTTTTTTAACTGTAAGATAGGGAACAAGAGACAACTCTCCTTACAATTAGACAATTGTCGACTATTGACCTAAGGCAAACAAGCAGACGGATTTCCTGATGGTAAGAAATTCACGCCGCCTAGAGACACGAAAGATATTATAATGAAATAAAAAGGTGATGTTGTGTTGCCAACCTGAGGCCAGGATGTTAGGCCTCGAGCAAGTACTCGAGTTAGTATTTCGTGGTTGAAATATTAGGCCACATGTGCAAGTTTATCGGCTAGGTATTAGTCAGCATGGAACACGAAAATTAAGCGTACATGCATGAAAATTAAGCGTAGCATGGAACACAAAGTATAGTAGTGTTGGTCAAGTCTCCACGACGACAGCTGGACGAAGTTTGCTACGTGGTAGGAGTCCTACCATTGGATCCTGAACGAACAGATTTATTCCACAGTACAAAATCAAAAACATCTTTACTTTTATCTACCCGATTTTAATTAGCTTCGTTTAGATTATTCTTGGGTGAAAAGTTAATATAATTAGCATTATACATATCGTATATATTTAGTATAAAACACCACCGGATAGGAATCGCTACCTTACACTGACAGAATCCGATAAACCAAATTCAGGGGGCTAGCCGGAGTCGCCACCATTTAATCGGTTGCTCCCCGTTGTCTTGTTCCAGTTTGGATTGTAGAATAATCCTGTAACTAAAATCACTAGATATAGTAGAGTGATAAAGTGGATGTAAATCCTAACACCAAATAATAATTTAGTCTGAATAAACAGATATTTTTTTTTAATGATATTGGAAGGCAAACAAGCAGACGGATTTCCTGATGGTAAGAAATTCATGCCGCCATGTCAGGTAAAGCAAAAGTAAGTTTACCGGCTACCTTACCCTCCAAACCGGACACGTCATGACGTTATGGCGACGGGAATAGGTAAGGCAGTGGTACCAATTCGGGTGAGTCACTGCGGAACTCTACCACCTAGTCAGATGTCACAGTGTTAGTGACGGTAAGCCTTTGCTCGCCTTTTACGAGCTGCCTGGCGAGGATAGTCTATTCTGCAAAGGAGCCCGGACCAACACGGGGTAAATTAGATCTCCCATACTTATTATAATATCCCATATTATATTATGACTTATGAGTTATGAATGAGACGTTCAAGTACCAAGACACTTGAAGCACAACAATAGCTCTATACAACTTAGTAGCAACTGTCTGAGATATAAACTTATGTATTTACTAGAAAAGTGTTGTTAGATGTCTCATACGATATAAGTAATGTTCAAGTATCAAGATCTATCAAGTACCACTATATCTCTATACAACTCGGTAGCCACCACAAACAGTTTTACCCAGGGTACTTATCTGAAACGTAAATTGTGTAGTTTACAGGATAATATTGTTTTACTAGATGATTCTTACGAAATAAATAAGTCACGTGTTTTTTTTATGATATTGGAAGGCAAACAAGCAGACGGATTACCTGATGGTAAGAAATTCCCGCCGCCTAGAGACACCAAAGCTTGTAATGGTGCGTTGCCAACCTGAGGCCGGAATGCTAGGCCTCAAGCAAAAGTAAGTATACCGGCTACCTAACCCTCCGAACCGGAACACGTCAACGGCAAGCACTGACGTTATGGCGGCAGGAATATGTACGGCAGTGGTACCAATCCGAGTGAGTCGTTGCTAAACTCTACCACCTAGTCAGTTGTCAAGGTGTTAGTGACGGTGACCCTATGCTCGCCTTTTACGAGCTGCCTGGCAAGGAAGGCAGATGGTCTATTCTACAAAGGAGCCTACATTGCTTTTTTGGCGTTAAATTCGCCTTTGTATATTTATTTTAGTGCAAGAAAGGATTGAATAAACAAATGTATTTGTCATTGTTGTAATCAAGTGTAGGTGGGGATACCTATAACTTAGGCTTAGAGCTTAGTGCTTTGATGAAGACGCTTGACTTGTTAACGTGTAAGAAAGGAATTAAAAATTTCGCAACGGGACTTGAATCTTCAGTAGCTCAAATGGTTAGAGCCATCGTCGGCTTTGAAAGATTACAGGTTCAAATCCTGTCTGGAACGAAATTTTTTTTCTTTAAAATTTGTAGAGCTGTATATCTCAACCGTAGGTTGGAAACAAATCAATATTATCTTTGGTGTCTGGAAGAAGCTATACATATCATTACCATCAAGAAATCCGTGGGCTTCCTTTTCAATTTTGCAAAAAAATGATGTATGTATGCCCTGACATGAAGTTTTGACGTCGTTGTTTTGACAGCTGGCAATAAATAAACGCGGGAATTTTTAATGAAGGATTGACATTTGACAAGAATAGTCAAACAACTTTGACGTTATCAGCGTTACCCATTAAAATGGGAACGAAAGAGATCTCTTATGTGTACACCTTATGAAAGAAAGGGATAAAGCTATTTGTGTCACTTTTTTTCTCGGGAGTGTATATAACACTTCATCTTTAAATATAAAAATGAATAATCCCCATTTCGAGTGGTATTCGTACCACGCCTGAACGAATGGATCAATTTTTCTTTTTTTTGTGTTTGTTATTGTCAAAATAAGGTTCTCATAAAGAGAAAAACCGGGAAAATTTAAAGAGAAATAGGAAAAATAATACTTCATCTTTTTCAACAACTTCTAAAAACAGATATCAATCTCAAGCGGTATGAAGTTTGCTACGTAGGCTATTGTACAATATTTTTCAGTATTAGCTTATGGCTGCACTCAGAGACGTTAATTAATATTCAATTTATGATCACGTCACAATGAAGAAAAAAAAACTAAATATTTTTTTAGTAAAACTTTAAAATAATAAATACAGTAAGTAGAAAATAAATGAAATGAAGCAGTTTTTTTTTCAACGACAGCTATTTATTTTGCTAAATATTGCCATTACTTATAAACGCTGTAGATGTTACTGTTGCATCGCTACCATAGCATGTAGCAAGGATCTTAGGACACATGTGCTAGTTTACCGGCTATTCTACCTTCAAGATAGGAACACGCTAATGGCGAGCATTGACGTTATGATTGTGGTGTAATGTATAGTAGTAGTATACTAGATATATTACATATAAATAAAACCTATGTCGCTTCTTATGTCTAGCGATCCTGTGTTGGCGATGACTACATGAGGTCTCATTTTCGATTCCCAGCTAGGACACCTCAAATGTGTTATTTTTCAATTAAAACAACATTTCTCGGGATTCAATAAGTGCTAGTTTGTCGATTTGCAACCTATCACATTATGAGACTACTTAGTACTTCGAATAATAGCAGGAGCCCCAGTTGTCCCTCTGCCTACCTTTCCAGGGATTCGGGCTTGAAGATGCTTACTTTTTACATTAAAACCTAAGTTCTAAGTTACTCTAAATGCAATATAGAAAAACTTTTTATTCCAAAGTGCAAAGTTTAGCACCGAAGTTGGTTGCTACCGCATGCAACATTTCTATCTCTAGTGGTTGGTCTCCCGCGCTGCAGATTTGTAAGCTAAACTTTTATATATTGTACTTTATGTGTTTTCTGCCCTGCGATTAGAGAGTACTAGAAGTGTAAGTGCATTAGGAAAATAACGTTATTTGTTGCATCTGAAAGTGTTGAACTTTTATATGTTGGTAGCATCTTCAAGGTTTTTAATTGAGATTACATCCAGTGGCTCAATCGAAGGCGTATTATCCTTTAGGCAGAGTAAACACGTGCTTAGGGGCGCGAGAGTACAAAGAGGTACGCGCGGAAGTTTTTAAACAAAAAGCAATCGAAATAAATGTTTAATGTTAATGTTTTGCCCCATGTTGTTCCGGGCTCCTTTGTAGGATAGACCATATGCCTCCCTGCCAGGCAGCTCATTAAAGAATAGCATAGACTTACCGTCACTAACAACGTGACATCTGACTAGGTGGTAGCGTTTCGCAACGACTCACTCGGATTGGTACCACTGCCGTACATATTCCTGCCGCCATAACGTCAGTGCTTGCCGTTGACGTGTTCCGGTTCGGAGGGTAAGGTAGCCAGTAAACTTACTTTAGCTCGAGGTCTAACATCCCGGGCTCAGGTTGGCAACGAACCATTACCACCTTTGGTGGCTCTAGGCGACATGAAATTCTTACCATCAGGAAATTCGTCTGCTTGCTTGCCTTCCAATATCATAAAAAAATGTCAAAACACATTCAGATCTGGTTCCGGAGGGGCATTACGGATTTCCATGTGCCTTCTGTCTTTCTTGATTTCTTCACATAATATGTAATTAATGCCTAAGTACAAGTGTCCTGGCCTACCTAGTTATCTCTAATAGCGGGACGAAAAAGAGGTGTTTGCCTAGGTTGCTTTTTACATATATTTTTTATGATATTGGAAAGCAAACAAGCAGACGGATTTCCTGATGGTAAGAAATTCACGCCGCCTAGAGACACTATTAATGAAACTTTTTGGGTGTGTTCAAGGTAATTCGAGAATGGTTTAGATTCACAATTTGGTCTCCTGGAAAATATTTTTTTTAATAATTTTTTTAATAATAAGTAGTCTTTGATTTTAAATAGTTTCACATCCTGGATCCGACAGACTGCGCTACTGTCGAAGCATTAATGTGAAGCGATACGAAGTTTGCTGGGTCAGCTTGTTATTTCATAAATTTGCATTCGTCTGATGCTTGAAAGCCCCGTCCAAATCGGAATCAATTAAATGATGATGGTGAGGATTACACTACGCCTGTAGAAACTAGAGAGGTTAATGTTGCGTTGCCAATCTTAGACCGCGATCTTAAAGAGGTAAACTAAGCTAGATCAACCGTAACGGTCATTCTTAATAAAATTAAGAATTATTACACAAAAAATAAAAAATATTAAATAATAATAAAGGCAACTCAAAAACGGATCCTAATCAAACTTTATCATCATATATATAACATAACATCTTATCTTTATCAAATAATTGGAACCATCTTTATTATAATCTAAGTTTTAAAAAAAAAGCATTTTCAAACAAAATCCGTTATTTTTGGCTGGATACTCTCGTATCAAATATATATCAAAGAGACGTAGTAGACAAAGAAAAGTAGTAACTACTTAAAGTATTTAAATTATGCGCTTCGGCTATATTCGTCAAGCTTCGGAAATCCAAACTTACTTGAAAGATATCTATACTTATAGAGTTGTTATTACATAAATAATCATTTGACCGCTTGACCGCCTCGATGGTCGAGTGGCTAGCATACACGCCTTACTACACCGACGTACCGCGAGGCTCGGGTTCGATTCCCGACGGGAGCAGGCATTTGTGTGGTTAACATTTAGATGTCTACATTTTCGGGTCTGGTTGTTTATTAAATTTATTCTGATATTTATTTAAGTATTTCTATGTATTAGCTTCTTAGACTGAAACCCATAACACATGCACATAATTTGCTTACTTTGGGGTTAGATTCAATTTGTTTGACTTGTCCGGGGATATTTATTTATTTCGCTTAATTTAGTTTAGGCCAATTTAAAAATAAAAGTATAAAGTGTAAAAAGAGTAAAAAGTGTAAAGCTGAAGCGCATAACTTAAATAGTAGTACTATACGTATTGATAACCTCTTTCTGGAATGAAAAACAAACTAAGGCTGTCTGGCAGTACCCCGATAAAGCCAAGCACCAAACGAAAATTTTCATACAAATCGGTGTACCCCGTAGGCCTACAGCGAAGGCATACTAATCATATAATTATGTTATCTGTCTGTCTGTATCGTAATTACCCGCTAATAGCGGTACCGGTTGTTGCGAGGTTTTATGTAAATTGCTAATTAGTTAACAATACGTTTACGTTCTAATATTGGTACGTCGGCGCCGCCATTTCCACTTAATTTATGATTAGTAGATTTCCCGCGCAATCATCCGTCACTTTTACAAAATCGATTTTTATAACCTAAACATGTTTTTACATATAAATACGTACACATGTCATTGTTCTTTCTTTTTTTAGGTTTTGGCCTTCACGTTAGTATTTTGTCATTAGTCAAGTAGAAATTTGCATCACCAAAATCTGGATTCAATCATAGTTAGTTATAAGTCATAAGTCGTCAACACAATAAGTCATGTCAGGGTCTTGAGTAAAGCGGTGGCCTCATTACTTAAGCTCATATAGTGATATTTGGCGTCAACGAGGAAATACACGATACGATAATTTCTTCATGATTATTTCATTATGCACTTTCACTGAACAAAATTTTACAAAAAGCCACCAAAATTGACTAATTTTACTCAATATAAACACGAAATTCAATAATTATAAAAAAAATCGACCATCTTTTCTATCGATGGCGCTAAAACTCACACAAATTGAATCTAACCCCTAAAGTAAGCCTATTATATGCTTGTGTTATGGGTGCTAGTCAACGATACTTATACATAGAAATACTTAAATAGATACCAGAATAAATTTAATAAACACCCAGACCCGGAAATGCAGACTTCTAAATGCAGACTTTTAAATTTGTTAACAACTTGCTATGTACCTATATTCGAACAATAAATGAATTATGAACTATAAATGTTCATTACACAAACGTCTGCCCCCGTCGGGAATCGAACTCGATCCGATTAGTGCGTGGAGCTAGGCGTGTAACTTAGATCCCCGAACAAGGAGGTAGTAAGAGGCGAGAATAATAACCATAGACAAGTTTTATATCATTTTGTAACACGTAGACATATTTCATATTAGTTGATAACTCAGACGTGTTTCTTATGTCGATAAATAGGTATAGTCATGTTTTTATACTGTACCTACTTGTACTGAAAGTTTCGAAAGAGTAACACTGGGTGTACCAGCACATAGTTAGATATTCAAGAAGTATGTATGATTGAACTTATGTAGCGTAATCGATCTCAGTCGTTAGATTCGTAAAAATAAAAAAGAACATCTCTGGACAAGTAACATATTATTAAAATCAGCTTGTGCTCTGGGTACTAATCCACGATTCCAATTACTCGTATACATAGAAATATACAGATACCAGAATATATTCAATACTAGCTGATCCCGCGGACTTCGTTCCGCCCGTTCAGTTTGTATGGGAAAAATTAAAATGTTGTTTTTCCCAGTATCCTCACAATCGAACAGGATAAAAAGTATCCTATGTCCTTTTCCCGGTTCTAAGCTACCTCCCTACCTATTTTCAGCCTAATCAGTTCAGCCGTTCTTGAGTTATAAACAACACGGTTATCGGTTATGATCGTGCGATGGGGTCATCACGACCCGATGCCAAAATATATTAGGTTTTTTTAGAATTTATTGGTAATCTAGTTATCATCGTGCGATGGGGTCATCACGATCCGACGCCAAAATATATTGATTCTTTTTTTAGAATTTATTGTTTTCGCAAATACATAAGTAAAGCCACGGACTAGTAATAACTTAAACTGACTAAAGTGTAATATGAGATCATTGAATGCAAAGTCGCAAAAAATTCTTGAAGGGTCAAGGAACGATAGAATCTAACAAAAAGATTGACGTTGTTATTAATATGATTGAACTAGTTACGTTTCTAACCGACGAGCCTAAAAGTGGTGTAATTGATTTAAAATGGAGTTTCTGACGTTTGACCAGAATCGTGGATTAATTTTAGTGAATGATTGCGTGCTAGGCTTCCTGCTAGGCACGTCGGGAGCGGCCGGAATCGTCATATTTGTCACTAACACCGTGACCTATTACTAGACGGTAGAGTTTTGTAATGTTTCGTCATAATTGGTTACACCCCATTGTTTTTCCTACTGCTATCCCATGAGAGCTTGATGTTTTCTTGCTATAGCAATCGGTAAAATGCAATTAAGCAAAAAGTTACTTATCCGGTTGGCAACGCAACGGTGTCTATACCTATAGACATGTATTTTCTCCCTCAGGAAATCCATCAGCTTGTTTACCTTCAAATCTCGTTAAAATGGTCGATTAATCTTAAAAATAATAAAAAGTAAATGATAAATATGACACTATTCCAACTTAAGTTTACCTTCGCACCTGTAACCTCTTTAATTTCTATGAAGGAAGCGTCTACAGTATCTTTAATATCAACAAAGAGGTACGCAGAGACACCTGACAAAAAAAACCTGGCAACCACTACTAGTCGAAGACACTAAATCACACAATGTGATTGGTCGCAAGCCTAAGACTGACCGGGCACGTATCCAAACCAGGCAAAATTATTTTTATTAGAAAATTGAAAAACACATTTTCTTTTTTTGTTGCCCCCACAAAATAAGACGAACTCCGAGCAGATCCCTTAGCCCAAAGAAGCATTATGTATTAACATACACAAATATCAGTCTACAGTCGTCTGAAAAATCAACTTCGTAAATTTATATAATTCGTTATTTTATTATTTCCAGGGCACCAGACTACACAAAAGGTGTCTTCCAAACCCTTGGCTTTAAAGAGTTTCATGAATATTTAATGTTACCAGAGGAAAAACGAAATTCCGAGGAAAGTAAGAAGCTACTTACAGAAAGCATAGAAAATATGAAAATGGCTACCAGAAGGTTTGCTCGCAGGCAGAACAAAATGGTCCGGGCAAGGTTTTTGGAGCACCCTACTAGAGAGGTAGTGTTTTAAATTTATTTATGTGTTTCATTAATTATAAAATTTTAGGAAAATAAATTGAAATATCTGCATAAGGTAGGTGCTTATACAATTAATGTAGGTGCTACACAAATTATGCAAATTGCCTCATATCCCATACTTTTGTAAGCAACGCACCGTAACTTTGCTATCGATCTGTTTATAACAAACTAGTTTAAATACATGTTTCATAGTCATGTTAATGTTCTCTCAGAAACAAACAGCAATTAGATACGAAAAACCAAGAAGAAATAAAATGCATATCTATAATTTAATAACTTTAGTTGTAATTGTCACTTAATTCACTTACATAAAGTTAAATGCATATCTAATAATAATATCAAAAAACCTGCCATCTGTTAACAGCTATTAGCAACTTTTCGTTTTTCCATATTGAGTATAGAGCCATCTATTGTTGAGTAGCATTACTAATATAAGTCAATTCTGTAATCTAGATGTCGTTATTATTAATGTGGTTCTGTATTAAAAAAAATACTTAACTCTAACCTTTCTTCGATAATTTCGTTTAATAAAATACCTAGTATATAATGAAACTAAATCGGTACATAAAATGTTTTTAAGTAGGTATGTAGTTGTAGCTCATAGTCAACATTTACGATGTCGCTTACTGCGGTAAAATCTTTCTTTTCCATCATTATCCATAAAAAGTCTGTTCAATATGTGTACAAACTCTTGGGCAACATCATCATCATCATCATCATGTCATGTTTATATTCACTATTTTCCAAAATTTATCTCTTACTTAGATTTTGACCCTCCAAACCTTACCCTCTGGTGGAAACCGTTACTTATCATTAATTACCTAGATAAATTTTGAATTTTTTGTTAAATACTTACGTACGTAAATCCCAACGGTCAAACCAATTTAGTTAAAGCTGTGTATATAATATACTGCAATGGATTCTTTAACGGTTGGAAAACAACATTGAACTCGGTAAATGGTGCTTGTATAAGTAAATGGTGATACAAAGTTTGCCGGGTCAGCTAGTAGGTAGTAATTGGTGAAACCTATAATATCTTCGGCACAAATTTTTGGTATTGCGTAAGCGACTGTTGTCTCTTACCATCGGGAGAGCCGCCTGCTTTTGATTTTCTTGTTATATATGGCAAGACTGACTTTCTGCCGGTTACACGTTGTCTATAGACTCCAAAGATATTAAAAGAGTGTTGAAGAACTGATAAGGAAATGTTGAGCCTCTTGGATACTACTACTAATATTGATACAACTCTTGGAATTATCAAGTTTACCAGTTACCCTACCATCCGAAAATAAATATGATATTGGTAATCACTTACGTGCCCCAGGATTACTCAAACCCAGCCCAGACATTATTTCACTAAGAGGATATGGGTCTCTTCTTCACTAGATGATTTCATTTCATCAATATTCCTCTTTTATGTGAGAGGTCAGCAAACAAGCACATGGCTTTCCTGATGGTGAGAAATAATCGTCTATAGACACCATAAATGTTACAGGTCATACTGATAAGGAGATAGAAGGCCCATTGTGCGAACCATACCCGAACATTACAGTATCATAATGGCGGCAGACAAAGCTAAGGCGGTGAATCCTTGCCCTAGCAAGTTGTTGCACGGCACTTTTCCACCAGTGGTCTTGTTAGTAATGAACTATATATATTCTACTCAGCAGATCCGGACCAATATCGGGAAAAATGCCACTAAATGTTTCTCATTAAGTTTCATTTTACCACATTGCTACCAAGTAATACAAAAAACAACTAAAACCATAATATAACATATTAATTACTTTCAGATACCACCTGTATACGAATTGGACACCACTGACCCTTTAAAATGGGATCAAGAGGTCCTCATTAAGACAATCGACATTATAGAAAGTTATTTAAGTGATACACAATGTATGTATGAACCTGTAATGCCAACAGACAAATTAGAAAGTAAAAAGAACATAAACACACATTCATCAAATTTTTGTGAAGTGTGTGAGAGGCTTATAATTGGAGATAAAGAATTTTCAGTCCATCTTAATTCGAACAGACATATGCGAGCCCTGAAGAAAAAAAAGAAAATGGCTGCAGAAGCTGCAGAGGAAAAAAGTGACAAAATTGTTGAGATTGAAAAGGACCCTAATATTCCTTGAATTTGAAATTAAAGTTTTATTTCACTATATAACTAATAGTGGTAATTCTACAACACACTAAACTGATTTCATGTTTAAAATGATTAAGGTTTATAAATATCTAAACACATTTTTTTCAGATGTTTAATCCACCCTTGGAAAATGTTGATTAAAAACATCACATCTTAACATGACCAGATTAATATATTTATAATGTTCCACTTTTTTTGTGTGCTTAATAAAAAAAAAATGCATCTAAAATAAATTTTATTAGTACATACTCAGCAGAATTACCACAATGTTTGTATTCAAGACTTAAATAATACTACTGTACTGAGGATATTATAAGGACCCTTCTAAAAAATTCAAATCACACTATGAGCCACAAGTATCTGTGAGATAGATCTATCTATCTTTCTTAGAAATCTATCTCAGAGATACTTGTGAGTAGCGACCAGTGTTTCGTTTCTATGGAAAAACAAGAAAAAGTCTTCAGTAATGAATAAACTTATGTGTTTAAAATTCTGTAAAACCTTTATATTATAGGTTATTTGAGTGATCTTATATGTACCTAAGTTGTTTGTTAATAAAATTACAAATATCAAACTAAAGTTTTATTTATTCTATTATATTTACAGTCAAACAATAACAAGCTAATCCTTAATACATATGTCTTCCAAGCCAATTTGCTCTAAGTTTTTTTTCTTAGGTGCTCTGTAGTCATAATTTTCAAACTCAGGATATTTAGTGATAATTTCACTATATGCTTCACATAATCTACCAAATTCTCCATTCGCTATTTGAAATGGTCTTGTTACGGGATCAATTTCTGCCATTTGATACATTTTCAAAGCCATTTCATCACGAACATCTTCAGGAAATAAGGTTTTCGCTCCTCTAATAGAATATTTTTGCCTCATTGAAAATATTTGACGTACAACTTTCTCTACAAGTTTGAAGGGTAACTTAATTATAGGAGTTTTTAATGGCGTGAGAGTTACTACACCAACGTCAACTTCAGGTTTGGGAAGGAAAGCATCACCAGGGATGTTAAATTTATATTTGACGTTGCACCAATTCTGGCACATTACAGACAACCTACATCTTTGGTCATTCATCATGCGTGCAGCCATTCTTTCTGCTACTTCTTTCTGAAATGTCAAAGTCATTCTGGCTCGACCATATGCCCAAGGACCTTCTTGTTTGGATATCATTTCAAGCCAACGAATAATAAGAATTGTAGATACACTAAAAGGCAAATTACCAATTAAAGTGATAGGTGGTGGTGAATCATTCCAATCTGTTTTAGTATTTTCAGGAATAAATTTTTTTAAGTCAGTTTTTAAAATATCGCCTGTAATAATATCAACATTCACTCGATCCTTACAAGCATCAGCTAAAAGCTCTAATGACGGTAAAAATCGTTGATCTTTTTCTACTAAAATGAGTTTTCTTGGCGCTCGTCTTATAATCGATCTCGTTATACCTCCTGGCCCTGGACCAACTTCACAAACAACATGATTTTCTATATTACCTGCAGCTCGTACTATTTTATCGATTAGCCTTGGTTCCATAAGAAAATTTTGAGAAAGTTCTCGGAGTGCGCGAAGTTTATACAATCTAATAACATCTTTAATGCTGGGTAGTGGTGGTAGTCTTACATGTAAAGCTTTTTGAGCGGCTGCCATTATTGTTGCACCTTTGCTGGCTCGTCGAAATCGTCAAGGAACGTCTCTTGCTTTACAGCAAGAATAGAATACATGTAAATACCGAAAACTCCAGCTCCAATTGCCAAACCAGTAAATCTATTTCTTCTTGCAATGTTTTGTAACTTTTGCACTCGTTCCAGATTTTTCTGCTCAATTATTTTCATATAATCGATCTCAGCCTGTTTTAATACTGGATCTTTTTCGCCTTTACTTATTTTAGGTGTATATTTAGAGTCGCCCATCACGATATCAAAATAAAACTTCTAACCTCAACTCTGATTTTAATCTGAAATTCTGAATTCTGAAATCTTATCTGTGAATTTTCCTTGTAGTTTAATTGTCTATGGTTGTCATATATAACAAATCTTTTTTTTTGGGGAACCAAAAGAATCTGCCATTTTATTAAACTGAATTAATCAGTTTAGTTAACTTGTATTACATTAAGTCAGTAGAGCGTTAATTAATTTAAATCATCCGGTTTTTTAAAATCGGACTTAAATTGAGTATGATACGAAAAAATTATTAACTGATAAACTAAATTGACATTGGAGATCATTTTAGAGTAAAAAAGCTACTAGACCGTGTTAGTTAATACTTATTATATTATTAGTGGGTCAAGCGGTGATATTCTTATCCAAGCTAACTTTAATTGAACAAAGTACTAAAAAATGCCAATAAATTTTACTCACACAATTTACACAATGTGAACAGAAATTCAATTAAAGTGACTGCTTCTATTCATTTTATCGATCCCGCCAAAAACATCATTTGACAGAGAAAGAAAACAAATTAAAATACTAAATAGACCACACAAGTTAAATATAATATAACCACGGACTGTCACCATAGACAATCCTTAATTGCAGCATATACAAGGTCCGCACGGTGCACCTAAGTACATTTTAAGGACCTCCTTTTATGAAACAAAATTACAACCTTTTTAAATGCACTAAAAATGCAAGTCCATGGATTTGTATGGATTTAAATTTTCTCCGAAAAAGAATTCTGTTACAAAATTCAAATGTATATGGCCGGCCTAAATTTGACCTTAAAACCTCAATTACTATTTTCATATATATTATTCTAATTTCTGAGCACTAAATAATAGAAGCGGCAAAAGATCTATTTTAATTTATTATCTATGTAGACCATTACAATCATCAATCTCGCTAATCGTGCAAAATCAATACTGCTTCATGGGTTTTTGTACAATTTACAAATTAAGTTATTTTAACATTTCACCAAATTTTATTTATATTCAAATGTAGAATATCCACGAACAAAATTTGTAAGAAATTTTATTTGTAAATAAATTCGATACGTATTTAGTATTAATTAGCTACCTATGAGCAAGTAGGTAAGGCTGCAAGCAACAATCTCATGCCTACACGTAAAAAAACAGCTGTTTATGACACTGACAAGTGACATTAAACAACGCAATGAGCATGCGCATGTTTGTCTCTTTCTAAACAAAGCATCTTTGTCACACTTATGTTTTCTGCTACAGGCTACTCGTTTATTTTTTATTTTCCCGTCGTGCCGTCGTTCTCGTTTGCTAACTAAACCAATTCCCGTTACGCGTTGTTATTGAGTGGTTGTGTTTACAAATCAAACTCGGTGTTTGGTGGTGAAAAATAATGCCCTTCATTTCGAAAGACTGGCGTTCTCCTGGAGAAGAATGGGTGAAAACGCAAGAAGGATGGGAAAAGAAGAAAGTACTAGAATGCACCAACCAAAGGTAAGAAAACAGCAATACAAAAACTATCCTTTGTTCGTTTTGACGCAACAAATATCAATGTGGTTGAAATATGAATTATTTAATATTGTATTGATACTTCTTTTATTAGTTCTGTATTATGAGATCTCGATATAAAGGAAAAATAACTTTTTTTTCAGATATACGATATCCAATTACAACAACTCTGACGATCAACAGAAATGGTAAGTTTTGTTTATTTTGTAACTTGTAGGAACAGCTGATTGTGTTGTGATTGAGGTATTGATTTTTTCGTACGAGTCCTTCGCCTAATTCCACCATTTACACCAGAGTTCAGGTACACTGATATGTTGGGATTACAGGTTGCTATATATTTGTTTATATATTTGTACTGATAAATTCGAACATATGTACCTAATTAGGTATTTGTGGTTGTGTAATTGACTACGTTCTTACCTAACATTTTTTAATGATTTTGTATATTGTAGGTGCTTAACATAGGTAGTGTTTTCTTAGATTTTGCAAATTACTAAATGATACTCGTAGCTCCGTCTGTTTTATGCGGTCTGTTTTGAAAAGCACCTTTCGCATGCAAATGTAAATTTCATCCCCGTGCTTTTGGTGTGGAACTTGCCAGTGACAAAGAATATTACGGCGGCAGGAATAATTAAAGCGGTGTACTCAGGTAGGTAAGTTGCTCGGCACTCTGCCATATTGTTGGTAACGACCTATGGGAAGCAGATGGTGTAGGTATCAATATGGGAAAAACATTACATTTATAAAAATGCTTTGTAGGTAGATACCTACCTACTCCAATTATTTTTTTTTTGGTGTTGGATAAGCAAAGAACAGTAGTATCTCCTCTAGTTTTTTTGTTTATGGTGTTGAAAGGCAAACAAGCAGACGGATTTCCTGATGGTAAGAAATTCACGCCGCCTAGAGATACCAAAGGTGGAAATGGTGCGTTGCCTATCGTAGGCCGGGATGTTAGGCCTCGAGCAAAGGTAAGTTTACCGGCTACCTTACCCTCCGAACCGGAACACGTCAACGGCATGAGCTGACATTATGGAAATAGGGAAGGCGGTGGTACTACTCCGGGCAAGTCGCTGCAAGACTCTACCACCTAGTCAAATGTCAAGGTGCTAGTGACGGTAAACCTATGCTCGCCTTTTACGAGCTGCCTGCCACAGGAAGGCAGATAATCTATTCTGCATCGGAGCAACACGGACCAACACGTGAAAAAATTAATTAATTAAAATTATTTTGCATACAGTAGGTCCTACCTACTTATGTAACATGGGTAATGTGGACTACAGTATAAATAATTACATGCCTATGTAGGTACTTAATAATACATTTATCATAGTGAAGATTCGGAAAAGTTTTTCCATTGTGATTTCCACTAAAAATAATATGACATGACAAAGATTTTGATTAATAGGTAGGTAGGTACTACGGACAAAGAAGCCAGTGGGGTAAGTCCACTTGGAGAGAAAAGTCGTCCAATTTAACTTAGTTGGACCGCATAGGAGAAACTAGGAGATCTCCAAGGTAGGATCTCAGTCATTTAAATGCGAGTTTGAACAAAACTCAGCGTGCAATCTTTAGTCTTTCTTTAGAGTTGGCTTTTGGAACAATAGACCTACAGAAGAATCAACGTCACGTGAAAAAGCTCCTCGGATTTGTAAGCAAAAGAAGCAATGTAAATTACTGAAAGATCTACTTATTCCTGCTGCACTAGCGCCACTAATGGTTATTGTCATGTTCCACACTGGCATATGGACATGCAAACGTGGCTCATAGTTCCAGCCTTCAAATAGCCATGCAACAATAATATCTATCGTATCTAAAGGTTTCGGTTGGTTATCATTCAAGGAGCCATCGGCTATCAGTGACACAGTAATGAAGATATCATTAATACCGGTGGTTCTCGAATAATTATTATTATTATTATCGAATTATCCATCCATTAGGACTTAGATGGACCGAAAGTCAGGTCAAGCATATGGTGAATACAAAAGCCAGAGAAGCGATAAACATTGTGACGATTCAATGGCAATTTTTTCCCCGTGTTGGTCCGGGCTCCTTTGCAGAATAGACCGTCTGCCTTACTACCAGGCAACTTGTAAAAGGCGAGCATAGGCTTACCGTCACTAACAACGTGACATCCTACTAGGTGGTAGAGTTTCGCAGCGACTCGCCCGGGTTGGTACCACCTATTTCTGCCACTATAACGTCCAAAGCTTGCCGTTGAAGTGTTCTGGTTCGGAGGGTAAAGTAGCCGGTGAACTTACTTTTGCTCAAGGCCTAACATCCCGGTCTCAGGTTGGCAACGCACCATTGCCACCTTTGGTGTCTGTAGACGGCGTGAATTTCTTACCATCAGGAAATCCGTCTGCTTGTTTGCCTTCCATTATCATAAAAAAAAGTATTATGAGAAAGTTGAAATGATGATGATGTTTTATAGCTCTAAGTACGAAAATATTGATGATTAAATATAATTCAAAAATCACTTCTTTTGTCTTGATAAGATGTACTTATATGGGACCGCCCCTAAAGCATGACTTACCTATCGAAAAAAATCAATCTTTGTTGGCCGAGTAATCACGTAAACATACAAAAAAATACAAACGAATTGATAACCATCTCCATTTTGGAGTCTGTTAAAAAAATTATGTAACCGTTTAATGGCAAAACCGTAAACCAATATTATTTTTTGTTTTAAGCCAAAACATATACTGAATAGACGATTTAAGCATTTTGCACATCACTACGTATCTCTCTGTAAGATTTAAGAGTTACACCTCAAATCGTCAGCTCAACAGCTATTCCTGTCAAATAGTCTACGTAACCTTAATCTGTCATCAGTCTAGAAATTTTGTATCCTCACGTTTCTGAAACAATTGTGTGGAGCAATTATTCGACTGGAATGTTTGTCTTGCAGAGTTTGAAATTAAACCTTTCGTTGGCATTTCATTTCCACTTGACCGACCCAATCGTGACTGCATTTCAGCATGACCCGATTTCATCAAAGTGTATTTATACAGACTACGGCTAATAGCTATTGGCGGAAGAGTTTATGTTTTTAAAAATACCGTTGCAGGCCATTATACAAGTACAACAATATTTATTCAAACATAACTATGGACTGTGGGAATGATTAGTTTATTTTTTATGTTTTATTTTATGTGAAAGATAAACAAGCACATGACTCTCCAGATGGTCAGAAAAAAACCGTGGCCTACAGCTATATTATATATACTACTATCTGTTACCCGCGGGTTAATTATCCCACAGGAACTTTTTTTCGGGATAAAAATTATTCTATGTGTAAGTCCAAGTTACCTCTCTATGTGTGTGCCATATTTCATGAAAATTGGTTCAGTAGTTTTTGCGTGAAGGAGTATCAAACAAACAAATAGACAAAATTTGGCGTTTATAATATTAATAGGATAGATGTTACAGTTGCTTCGCTGTCCTGAAGCCGGGATGCTATTTGCATTGGGCCTATTGCACAAGTCTTCCGGTTACTCTACTTCCGGAACATGATAGTCATTATGTCTGCAGGAGTAGATAAGGCGTAAGATCCCTACCCGGGCAAGTTGCTGCACAGCACACCACCAACAGTCTTGTTGGTTAATGACCTGTGTTCGCCTCTAACGAGCTGCCTAGTCTATTCTACTTAGCTGACCTGGACCTATCCGGGTAAAAAATTATAGTTATGATAATGAACAAGCAGGTGGTTCTCCTACTGGTAAGAGATAACCATCGTCTATTGAGACCTTATAAAAAAATATCACTTTCGTGGAAAACTGAGTCATGATAATCAGTGTTGAAATGATATGTTTTATGGGGAGATGATATTTAAGATTCTTCTCACTTTTCAATATTCTGTATGAGATCGGTACCCGACTTCAAATTAAGCGGCTGAAGATATCAGAATCGCGTATAGGTAGAACTGAATAAAGGGATAGTTGAATTTTGTGTGTAAGATAGATGAGAATTGAGAGCTATTCTTCTTGACGTAAAGTTGCGTTTAGTCTTAAGGGGCTATATACGCTAAAATACGTCAGCAGTTTACTGTTTTTTTCATACAAAGCAATCATGGATATTGCTGACAAAAATACACAAGATTAACATGAATATGCTTTACTAGATTAGTGGCCCAAAACACGATTCATTTCACTTTGCTCTATAGAAAAAAATCAAAAAGTTAACCCTTTTTTGAAAGCTTTTGCTTTCTGTCTACTTCAATTGTGAAAATATCGACACCAGATTTAACATAAACTTGGATAAGTACTATACCTAAAAGATAAGTGTTTCAGTTTTTATACTTTTTTTCAAATTACTTTCATAGTGTCAAAAATAGTGATTTGTCGCTTAAGACGTTTACTTGTTGTTTATTGTTCATAGTAATCATGGAACAGGGGAGCGCGGTGATTGGCTCTTCTGGCTGACTGAGTATAGGGCCTTAAGTATAATTGTCTGTCCTGTAATATATTTTTACAATACTTATTACCCTAAATTTAAAGTAACTTTGAGAATTTAT
>NJDD01002687.1:53442-75696 GCA_002245505.1 Calephelis nemesis
TAGCCGTATTAAACATTACTGAGAAAACATTTTTTTTTTATTTTTATCTTAATATGCCCAATATCCTACTAGGTGGCAGAGTTTTGCAGCGACTCGCCCGGATTGGTACCACCGTCTTACCTATTCCTGCCACCATAACGTCCAATACTTGCCGTTGAAGTGTTCCGGTTCGTGGGTAAGGTAGCCGGTAAACTTACGTTTGCTCGAGGCCTAACTTCCTGACCTCAGGTTGGCAACGCACCATTACCACCTTTGGTGTCTCTAGGCGACGTGAATTTCTTACCATCAGGAAATCCGTCTGCTTGTTTGCCTTCCATTATCATAAAAAAATATGTATAGTTTCCTATTGAAAAAATTTCCGTTCTTTGTGTTTTTTTTAATTTATTCTGGTAATAATTGTTTAAGTATTATTTATGTATCTAAAGTATCTATGTATTGGATTCGTTGACAACACCCAAAACACTAGCATATAACTTGCTTCCTGTGGGCTTTGATAATTTGTGTAACTTGTCCAGGGATATATTTATAATTATTTTTTTCGTTCACATTAATTTACTGGTGATATTAAACAAAGAAAATATTGTATTATATGACGCACGGATATGCTTCGCTAAAGCAATCCTTTTTATAGGATTTAATTTTTCAGTATAAAAACCCGCCTATACTTACCTAATATGGAAACATGTACTAATTATATCTGAGATAAACTTTTAAATGACTCAGATGCTGCTTTGAACTTTGAAGTTCGTTTACTCCAAAGATTTGTCAGACTACGGCCAATCGTCCACTAGGCGGCCTCGTAGCGAAAGTCTGGCTCCGTGTCAATTTGTATATGTATATAAATGTCGGTGCTGCTATACCTTCTTCTTCTTCCATACACCATCATACTTCAACTGTATTCATTCAGTACCAGCCTCACCACCTATGATTTGATGTGAATGGTGATCAGGGGCCCTACCATAAACGCTTTTAACAGTATTATTTCCATCTTGCTAAATGTCCGTCTTTATAAGCAACTTTATGATATACGTCATAAGGTTGTCTTTCTCCGATGACAATTAGTATTATTAAAATTACACTGTTTTAAGAGCTTATGGTAACCCCCCAGTATCATTTCACTATGAAATCGCTCGGGTGTTATCTGAGGGTGGTGTCGTCTCCGGAATCGGCATGTTTGTATGGAAACGCTAATGAATGTGGAGGAAGCCAGGAAGGTATGCAAGGGTCGTGAGATTTAGCACTCGCTACTCTCTGCCTCTGACTTGCTGACTTGGCGTGAAGATATGTATGTGCATGTAATATCATACCCAGATTGGTTGGATAATAAAATTTTAAGATGCTTCTCGAGTACTCGGCCCTTCTCACTGATGACCTTTGTAATAAGTCAGCCTTTACCAGGTTTATAAAAATATTAATAATGAGATTGAAATGTTTACTTTACAGACGTAACGAGGCATTTCTGCTTTCTACGCATAGGTCTGCATATTTTTAGGAGTGTAATAGAGTTTCAAATCTACTTGTCTTTCCGGAAACTGATCACTCGTCTGGCGTGGTCGAATTTCATTGTTTAGTCCTTCATTTGCAACAAGATGTGGTGGCTGTACAATGTAAGCACATACATAATATGTTCATCAGTTTGCGGAAGTAATCGCCATCTCTTCTTTGCCTTGATGTGATCGTATTACAAGCCTTCAGACACTGTACAGTGCTGGTTTAATACTTTGTTGACTGATAGATATTCGCCTCTTAGGTCTAGCGGTCCGGCGTCGTACTTGAGTTATTCAGGTCCCAGGTTCGATTCTCGGGTCGGGCAAAAAATAATAGAAAATTGTGCTTTCAATTTTCTAATAAGGATAACGTTGCCCTTGCTCGGGATTGGATATGTGCCCGGGTTGGCGATAGGCTTGCCACCTATCATTATGTGGGACTTAGTGTCTTCGGCTAGTCGTGGGTGCCCTGGTTGTTCCTCGGTCTATCTCTTAGGGGATATTGGTGTGAAGATAATTTTTAGATATTTTGCCACTCGTGTGATTAAAATTTATCTTACATTCGGTTTCGGTAGTCCAATCTGACTTGGATGCCATTTTTTTGGTGGCATGCTTAACTATGTATAACGCTTGCTACTTCGTTTGCTAAGAGATAAATAAAAAATTGAGGAAAACATTTTGAAAATAAATAAAAAATCTCTTTGCTAGTCCCAGCAACCGTTCAGAAATTATGACACGACTGATAAATACAGAAGTTGGGACTTATTCCTTACTTTTGCTTAGGGAGTTAGAAACTTCCTGCTCTGTAAAACTCATTTGGTTTAATACATATTTGGATCTTAAATTAGGTATTTTTTTTATTTTAGTACTTGCCTGGTGCTTGGCTTATATTTCTATAAATTTTAAAGAAAAAAAATTTAGCCCCATACAGGATTTATACCTTTTTAAGGGATTAACCTTTCCTCTCAAGCGGACGATTTCTAACCATTTGCGCTACTGAGGATTCAAGTCCCGTGGCGAAATTTTTAATTCCTTTCTTTAGCGTTAAGGGTAGTTATATCCAATAGATACACAGTTTTAAGTACCTACTTGTCTTTTGAATCTCACTTTGTTTCCGTTAAGGTTGATTGTGACAAATATGACATGCAGGTAATAATACCTTGGCTCTGATTATATTATTGCAAGGATGGTGATAAAAATAATTACAGCACAGTGAAAGTTCCTGATTGGTAAGTTATTTTACCCGGCTACTCAATACTATTATACAACGGTATTAAGTCTTCAGCTATACTGAACAGCTATGGTTAGAAAGTCTGAACGAGCGGATATATGTCGGACTGCCGGGCGTATTAGATGATATTAGAAATTTAATTCTATAATACGTTAAATATCACCCGGCTGAGAGCTTAGTGGGACAGCGTTTTCTCGTTGAGGGTTTTATATCGATGTTATGGAAAAATCTTTGCCTCTCACCTGCAAATTAATCTCAAATAAGTTAGTCCAGTTTCATCAACGTAAAATGCCACGAAATGTCATAATAGTAGTAAAGATGCGCGTGGGAATGTTAAATAATCTACTCACGGGCAATAACCTATCTAAGATAGAGATCGTGCTATTTTAGTTTTTTTCTCAATAACTAACAAAAATAACTTAGCAACCAAACTCTAGTAAGCTTATCGTTATCTGTGGATAGGTTATTATTATTGGCCATTAAAATCTTAAGCTTACAATTTGAACCAATTTAAAGATTTGGGCTTTAGTCTGTAGATAGGCTTTTTTACATTTATTATATTACCATGTGATGATTTAAATTTTAATACATTTAGGCGATCGTGAGAGTGAGATCAAAACTAATGAAAAAACCTCAGCTCTTGACAGCTTCTCTTGGTCGCGAAAAAAATATAATGTGAATTCTAAAACATCTGGTTGTGCCTCTGCCTACCTCTTTGGGGATATGGATTTCAAGATACTTACTTTTGCTATAATCGGTAGGTCTTTGCCATGAAAACTCTGAGAATGAGAAAAGTTCAAAAGCAGATTTACTCCATTTTTAGGTTGGCTCTAGAAAGCCAATATATATTTCTAGAAATATTTCATGTCAACTCGAATGATACGCTTATAAAATAAGTAATAGACACTGAACAGATCCAGTGCCATTGTACAAATTACTTTCACCCGCTTTTACTTTCATAATCCTCAATGCATGCTATGAACTGTTATGTAATTTATGGCATACTTGCATTTATACTTTGATTTACTTTTGTCAGTACTGCTCTGCTAGTGACTTGACTTTTTTCCTTAGTCCTGAGGCTCCCCTATTTTTGCAGCAACTGCTTCTCTAGTAATCTAATAGCGAAGATTTACTAATCTCTGCTAATAGTAAGAGATAATCGTCGATTTTTATGTTAATAATTCCATGACCATGACCAGGATCAGATTTGCGACGACTCGACCGAGTTGGTTAAAAAAAAATTCAAATGGCTATAACAGAGTTGATACGACTGCCTTATCCTGTTGCTATAATATCAGTACCTGCAAATTCCGTTGGTTTTAGGTTTGGATTGCCGCATTATTACGCAAAAGGCCTGGGACACATCTCAGTATCATATTGACAGCGCACTATTAGGTACTGTCCTTACCGTCGTAGGTGGTGAGTGCTTCATGCCATCAGGATATCCTGTTGTAATTTTTATTTTAGGACTAGCTGTCCCGGCAAACTTCGTTCCACCCGTTCAGTTTGTATGGGAAAAAGTAAAACTTTATTTTTCTTAGTTTTCTCGAAAGTTTTTTCCTTTTTCTTATCTTTTAAACCTTCCCTGGACTTGAACAAATAATTCAAAACCAATATTAGCGAAATCATTCGGGGGGAGTTTGGACCATAACGCGCCACGCTGGTCCATTGCGTGTTGGCGGGTCGCCAGAGCCTCGTCTGTTATTAGCAGGGTGCACCACGCGCAGGTGAGGTTGGCTTGGGTCCCGAAGATTGAAGGTGGGACCCCTTACACCCCGAAATAAACGAAGCATAGGACGGCCACCCACGAGATGGACAGACGACCTTATGAGGGTCGCGGGGTCTCGCTGGATGCAGGCCGCTTCCATCCGGTCGACGTGGAAGTCAACGGGGGAGGCCTATGTTCAGCAGTGGACGTCCTATGGCTGAAATGATGATGATGATGATGATTAGCGAAATCGGTTGAGCCGTTTTTGAGTTTTTGCGAGACTAACGAACAGCAATTGATTTTTATATATATAGATAAAGTAGCGATAAAATAAATATATGTTTTCATAGTAATAGACATTTTTGTCTTTACTCCATAGTAGGTATAAAACGAACTCGTTTTCTCTGTCCCTATGTCCCTTTGTATGCTTAAATCTTTAAAACTACGCATCAGAATTTGATGCAGTTTTTCTAATAGATAAAATGATTGATTGAAAAGAAAGGTTTATACGTATATTTAAAACCCGTGCAAAGCCGGGGCTGTACGCTATTTATTTATAAATATATGTAAACTAGACTTTTACTGGTGCCTCGCTATGCGTCTACGGCCATTTGATATTTTACCTATTTATAAGGCTGACTATATTTGAAGAAACATTGGAACCTACCTAATACCTTTTCTTGGTAAGCTACGAATGACCTGTGGAAAATCCGCAGGTATCATCGATCCATTCAACTGATTCCATGTCTGTCCTTTTAAGAAAATAATAAAATATTTATTGCAATCGATCCACGCATGTTTATGTAATACACGTGTTTTTTGTTTACAATAAATATCTTAGATTTTCTACACACTTTTTTGAAGTAAACACTTGTACTTATCCACTATACACTTAATTTAATACTTTTCGTTACTATATAGCAGGGGTGGGCACATTACGGCCCGCGGGCCGGATGCGGCCCTTGAGAGGTTTTAATCTGGCCCGCCGAGGGTTTTTTTTAGAAAAAATAAAAAAATTAATGGTCGAATTGTTAGAAGACTATTGAAATTTGAACAATTAAATACTGAATCGATACTTAAAACATATATATTGCGTATTTCATATGTTAAGACTTCATAAACAGATTTTATTTTAATAAAGGATTGTAAAATAAAAGAAATGCCTTATGTTATCTTTAGATATACAACGTTTCATAACCGTAATATTCACTGCTACTTTTAGGTGTTTTAATAAACCGGCCCTCCTCAAGATTAATTATAATTTACTGGCCCGCCACTAGATTTTTTTCAACTTACCGGCCCGCGGTCAAAAGAATTTGCCCACCCCTGCTCTATAGCCAACCGGTTTCACTTTTTACAGCATCATCAGGGCTTTTAAACTAAAGATAAAAAGACTGTTTTAAAGTTGGAAGTCACTGACGGTACCCACATTAATTCTATTCTAGGTTTAGTTTATCTACACCACACTAAAATGCCTCTTTGTTTGCCTTCGCAAACAGACTCATATCCTTTATATCCCCTACATTACAATAAATCCTAAATAATATTTTAATTTTCTTCGTTTTCCTCATTTTCCTAATCATTCTTCAGTTACAAGTTACTTGCTATTTCCTTCACATCGTAACACTTCCTTCTGACACTCCTTCACGGTTCATGCAATTAGACTGAGGAATTCTCTTCCCTCATCTATTCGAAGAAGTGTAACGCTATACTGAAGTAATAAAGTAAAGGTGCACTTATCTGACAAATACCTAGTTTTTGTATTATTTAGTTTTAGTCCAATGAATTATTTGCCGAGTATTAGTTTAATATTACTTGTATAAATTTATTCGATTTTTCTCTCTAGGGCCTAGGCTTAGCTGTAAGCTATTGTACATTATTTTTTAAGTTTTTTTTTAATTTTGTGTTCACTAGTTATTTTTATGTAATAAGAAAGCAAACAAACACACGGCTCTGTTGATGGTAAGAGATGGCCGAAATTTCCGTGATTTATAATTTCCAATTGTGATAGTCTAACGGCTACCTCATCAAACCGGAACATGACAGTCATTATGGCGGCAGGAATACGTAAGGCGGTGGATCCCTAATTTTTTGCCGGACAAATTGCTGCACAGCACTTTACCACCAGTGGTCTTGATAGTTGTGACTCATTTGACCGTTGACGAGCTGCCTTTCAGAAAGGCAGATGGTTTATCCTTCACAGGAGAGCCTCACCAAGATGGAGGAGAATAAAGCTGTATATACGTTTAATAAGGCTGTCGTACCTTCAGTCAAATCGGAACAGTGATGGGTATTTACTATGGCAGTAGAAATAAGGAAGGCAAGGGTACAAAACCGGGCGTTTTCTCGAAAAGCAACTGAGATGTTGCTGCTAGTAGCAAAACCGATGCCCGCTTCTAATAAACTGTTGTAACTAGGTTTGGTTGTAACAGTTGATTGGTTATGCCTTAATCGAATTAATTCGAATCGTGCGTTTTACCAATCAAAGCCAATTCCAGTGGCATCCCAACCGGCCGTGACCTACATTTTCTAGGACACTGGAGCACTGGATCTTATCATGACATATATTGTGAAAAGATACCGTATCTAGGTTGTGCGCAGTATGGGAATAACCCACATTCGTAACTAGACTAAGTACGGACCACTTTTAGCATAAAAAAATAGCATACGATAGTCCAATGAAAATGTTTATATTATGCCACGTATTTGTCAAACAGGTTCATCTGCTTAGTACCATGGCCATCTCTCTGCCAGGCAACTCGTTAGAGGCAAGCACAGGTTAAAATGAAGGTAATTTCCAATAAGATCACTGACGGTAGAGAACTGTGCAGCAATTTGCAAAGGTTTAAATCACCTTACCTGTCCCTGACGCCATAATGATTATCATAGTCCGGTCTGGATTGTGGAGTAGCAGATAGACTTGCACAATAGGCATTCCATCCCGGCCTCAAGACAGCAACGCACCAGTAACATCTATGGTGTCTATAGGCCACGGTTCTCTTACCTTTAGGAGAGCCGTGTGCTAATAAAAAAAAATCAGTGGTTCTTCCTGACAAAATTTGCCGCAAGCCATCGAAGTTCCACGACCACAGCCTGTGTAATTGAATCTATACCGACCGAACGCCTCTTAGGTCGAGTGGCTAGCGTACACACCTAACTGTACTGACCAACCGCGAGGCTCGGGTTCGATTTCCGACGGGGGCAGGCATTTGTGTGATGCACATGTATCTAATCGTTGACTAACACAAGCATATAATTTGCTTACTTTGGGGTTAGATTCAATTTGGAATATTTATTTATTTATTATTCTATTATTTAATCTTCAATTGCTTTTGGATCCACCAAAATATGCAAAAAATTTCCAAAACAATTTTTTAGATGTGAAGCGTGCCTAGTTAAAGTACAAAAAATTAAAACTACTTGTCCTTTAATATTGATCAACCTAAAGGTGTTTTCAAAAAGAATCATCGAAATAGTTAATCCACTAAAAAATTGTAAGGTCTAAACACATTAGGTGATCCTTATATATACATATAACTAACGGCTCGACCCAGCTTTGCACGGGTGGACAAACTTCTATGTTATTATACTCATCTACCACTCGATTAAAAAATGCGTCATTACATTCGTTACGTATTTTTAAGGATTTAAGAATACGTAGGAAAATACAGCAGAAATCAAACTTATTTTATACTGTATAGTGATTTATCATACACAAATTACACACATAAATACTTGTATGGGCGTTACTTCACGAGACTAATACATATATAGAAATGGTAGAATATACTGGGTTACTGGTAACTAACGCATAACCTTTCTAAGGCGGCTTTAGTGCATCAAAATCAACTTTTGCTCTACAACTTTTAGAAAATCGCGAAAAACTTTGGTTTTTTTGTCACAATTACCCAGGGTAAACTGGGATAAAATGCTTTTTTGGCATTAAGTTCGCCTTTGTACATTTTTAGTGCAATAAAGAATTAAAAAAAAGATAAAATAAAAAATAATTTGGTTCTCCATACATTTTGACAGAGGACAACGAATTTTTTGTTATCGCGATTTTCTAAACTAGAAGGAAAGTTGTTGGTTTTGAAGTACTAAAGCCGCCCTAGAAAGGTTATGCGTTAGAAACCAGTAACCCTGTATAAATAAAATCTAATACAATTTTTGCGAAATGCCGCGGCCATTTCTCCTGAAGTACTAACATTTTACAAGCATTTCTAGGGCAGTGAATTTTTCATTTGAACTCTGCACTTAACCCGCTGAATAGGAGCTTCGAACCGGCTTTCATGTGTTATTTATATCTGTTTGTTGAGATATATTCTAAGCCAGTACTACTAACTGATAAGTTGGTTAAGGATCATCATAAAATACTTATTCACTGTACTAGAAGTGCTTGTCAAGTGGTGTTAGTAATGCGCGAGAAATGGCGCACAAAACTCGTAATAGATATTAGAAACGTCATATTATATTAAATACTCGTAGACCTGACGCTGAGTCTTATATATATGAGTAAATAAAGACTACACAGACTACAGATTCGGATCGGTTTCGGATTTACTTCAAGTAAACAAAATAGTAAACTTAAAAATCGGATGGTTTTTTCTGGTTTTACAGATTCGGATCGGTTTCGAATTTACCTCAAGTAAACAAAATCGTAAACTTAAAAAATTGGATATGTTTTGTCTGGCTGTACAGATTCGGATCGGTTTCGGATATACCTCAAGTAAACAAAATCGTAAACTAAAAAAATCGGAATTTTTTTTCAAGACAAGTTGATCGGGTTTCTTTGTGTACAATAGACAATCGGCCTCTCTGTCAGGCAGTTTGTAAGAGGCGAGCATAGGCTAAAAATAGTTCAGCACCAACCAGACTAGGTACTAGAGTTCTGTGCAGGAACTTCCCCGGCTAGAAATGCACCGTCTTACCTATTACAGTCACCATAATGACAATCATGTTCCGGTCTGGAGCGTAGGGTAGCCGATAGACTTGCACAATAGGTTTAATATCCCGGCCACAAAACAGTGACGCACCGGTTGCTTCTATGGTGTCTATGGGCCACGGTTGTCTCTTACCGTCAGAAGATCTGTATGCTGGTTCACTGACCTTCCTCATAGAAAAACGGCTTATCTGCCAAATCACAAAAAAGGTTTTTCTTAAATTATGTAGTGTATTTTTTTAATCCATTGTTTGTCTCTTTTTAAAAGTGAGTAGCCTGGGATCACATTTCTAGACTTCTCTAAACCGTAGTCTTCCACATCCTGATTTGTGATGCTGTTTAATTGTTCACCAACATCCAGCCGGCGTTTTCGTGGTCATCTTTTACGTTTTACATCTTTTTCTAGTTATTTTTCGACGTACGCGTTTAGCGTAACGTAGCGTTTTCGCCGTGTTGGTAATTGGTACCAGGCTTACCTACCAAACGCTTCGTAAAAGGCTACAATCTGTTTTTCTCTAACAGGTGATGATTGAGTTAGACTTTTTGTGACGACTCGCTCGCCCTCGAATTGGTCTGTCGCCAAAACCGTGCTTGCCACTGGCGTATTCCGGTTTAGACGGCAGGGTAGTCGGTAAACTTACTGTCACTCACATTAAGGGTCTAATTTATTATTCCAGTCACGGGTTGGTATCGCATTACCATTATTTGTGTTTATAAATGACGTGTATATTATCAGAAAATCTGTTTTGTCTGGCAATCTTATAAATATACGCTTTTTTATTTCAATGGGTTGATCAGTGGTGTACAATGTACATGAAGTCTGACTTTTTTGTAAAACATGAGCGTACCCCCTTATGCTGTTGAGGCTTATCTGTCAGTCTATCCTAAAAGGCTAAAGTCATTATCGTGATAGCCAGTTAACGTTTTTGATGTCATGTACCACAGACCACTCCTTTCAATTTAGTAAATTGCTTCGCCTGATTTGGAGTTGAAATGGCGATATCAGTAATCGGGTTATAAATTAGTTGCTACCGATTTTGTAGATTTATTTATACTTTCTTTTAAACTGAAAACTATAAGAAAAGTAATTAAACGCCGAGTTCTTGACTAATGTATTTTTAAAGATAGCAAAATTAAAAAAAGGTCTCGCTGATTTTTTTGACCAGCATTAAGCTTGTAGAATTTAACGTTATGATGATGATGGTGATGAGATGTTTGGATTTATTATTGATTACCTTTGTGGAACGAGTTAAAAATTAGAAACTAGTGATTTTTTAAAGAAATAAGTGTTTTCAATGTCACCCTGTAATCCTGTTCCCCTGTAGAATAGACCACCTGCCTTCCTGCCTGGCATCACGTAAGAAGCGAGCATAAGTTACATGGGTCGTTACCAACAAGACCACTGCTCCAGGTTGTCAATGACTAACTGAAGTCTAGAATTAAAAGCAAAAATCTCTTTTACATACAACAGGTTAAAGAACAGAAAGAGAAGTGCTAAGATGACAAATCATCCGTTTTGGCATCCACCACTGCCGTTATTATTAAGTTTGAATTGTAGAGGGTTGTAGGAGATAGCTTCCTCAAGAGATATATTTTACTAAAAGCTTTTATTTATGTACTTAAAGAAGGAATTTGGCACTTAAAATTTGTAACTTTGACTTGTAACTTTAACATGTGTTTGCTTATTTAAATATTACTAGCTGCCCCGGCGAACTTCGTCCCAACAGTTTGTATGGGAAAAATTAAAATGTTGTTTTTCCTAGTTTTCTTGTAGTGCAGTTTTTCCTTTTATTATCTTATAAACCTTCCTTGGACTTGAACAGATTATTGAAAACCAAATTTAGCGAAATCGGTTCAGCCGTTCTCGAGTTTTAGTGAGACTAACGAACAACAATAATTATTTTTATTAAAAATTTTATGTACATATATAGATATGAAAATAAATCCCCATTTCGCTTTGTCATCCCATCACCTCTAAACGGATAGACTAATGTTGTTAATTATTTTTGTTGGGTTAGTTATGGTCAGGCGAAGTTTCTTATGAAAAGCAAAACTGGAAAAATCCAGAAAAATAGGAAAACAACATTTTAATTCTTCCCGTACAGACTGCCAGCCAATGCCAAGCGCACTTGTACATAAGTCTTTATAATTCGTGGTCAAGAGTGACGAAGTTCGCCAGGTCGTCCAGTAGTTTATATTTTCCTATCTGTAAAAGTATCTTAACGACGCCATTTTGAAAAGCGTTAGTCTGTTAAAATGGTAATGGTTCGTTAAAACTGACGAACGTTATGGCAATATAAAAGTGAAAGTGAAAGCTAGAAAATGTCACAAAAATCATTAATCACATAACAAGTTGTTATAAAAAGGGTTTTCTACAAAAAAACAGCAAAGTGTATACTTTGCAAACAAAATAATGTTGCCTATTTTTATACCTGCCTACCCGGCAAACTTTATAGGTACTGTCTGACATTCGCAACTATTATGTATATATAATAACTATTTGTAAGGGACAAATTAAAGTATTGTATATCCTATTTTCCTTGTAGTTTTCCCAAAAATTATCTTTATAAAAACCTTTTCAGAGCCTTAAATATATATATATATCGTAATATCCTTACGGCCAAGACTTTATTATGCAAATAAAGTAATAATATTCGCACTTAGACACATTGAAATCATATAAGAAGTATGGGATGCAATAAGTATCGAATATGAAAAGACGCAAGAAGTCGTCCGCGATTTATATATATATATATTAAAATAGCATTACAAGCAGCACAAGATAATTTATTTTATATATTACTACCACAAACAACATTCGGACACTAATTTCTTCTTCTTCTTTTATAAATTTGGCTTTCGATCGTTTTTCACGACTACTTTGCCAATGTCAAGTTAGTTAATTCTTATACAGTCTTAAGTCACTATGTACAAAGTCATGTCAGGTCAGGGTCTTGAGTTAAGCGGTGGCTTCGTTACTCAAGCTCATCTAGGACATTTGACGGGAGCGAGGAAATAGACGATATACTAATTTCTTAATGATTATTTTATCTGTGCTTTTTCACTGAACAAAATTGATCTAATTCCCAGCTAAATTAACCAATTTCACTCAATATAAAATCGAAATTAAATAATAATGAAAAAACTACGACCACCTTAATTTATGAGGGCGCCAAAACTCGGGACACTATTTTATTAATTATTTAGTTTGACATCACTAACAGATATTTCTATTTAGTGAATGTGTATAAGTTATTGCAGACTTCATTATTGTAAAGAAACAAAAAAATATATTTTTAATGATTCTTAACCATTATAATGTTTTATCTTCAGTCACCTAAATGTTGGGCCATTAATGTGGGTTACATTAGTGGGTCTTGCTGTTAGTTTTTTCAAAATCGTTGTGTGAGTGGTGAGTGACGACATATTATGCATGTATTTATAACCTCCGACGGAAAACGACGGGAGCTGTAACGTTTCATGTGTGCGTGCGTGCGTGCGTGCGTGCGTGCGTGCGTGCGTGCGTGTGTGTGTTCTTGCGTGCGTTTGCTACGGCATAATCACTTTTGAACGGATGGCCCTTTTTCGATTTTCGATGCTGGTATTTTTGTTTGAAAGCTGACGTGATCGAAATGGTTGTTAGCTATATTTCATGTAGGTTTAGTAAGGAGTTTGTAAAAAAAAATATGTTTACCATCATTCAAATGTATATGAGTGAGTGGTAAAACTGCTAGCAAAATATCTTCTTATACATACCTACATAAAATATTTTTAATGGCTTGCAAAAAGTGTGTTGTCTAATTCGTAATTGCGACATTCAAATCTTAAATGCAATAGTACATCTGAAAGTATGTCGAAGTGTCAGGGACGCGTTATCAAGGTGTTTAAAAAGAAGGTCGCCTTTTTGCTAACTTCTTTGAAAGATTTGTGGAAAAAGCTTTTCACGAAGGTTTAAATTTAGAATCTTCTAAATGTACTTACGATGTAACTGAAGAGGTTTATATCCCAAAATAACATTTAGCCATAAAGCTGTAATCTACTACTAGAAGTTACACTCCTAACAAAGAACTGAAGTAATTTCCAAATATTGTTGACTCTCTCTAATCTCATTTTGACTTCATAAGTTCATAAGGTCAAATATTTAGAAGTGAAATAAGTTCTTTGTCAGGAATTTAACCCCCAGTAGTAGGTAACATAGCTTCATGGTTTCAATACCTACAGAATTTTCGATTCGGAAGTCTTGCGTATTTACGACTTTGTTAAGTAGCACACATGCGTGTATCTCATGAATTAAATATGTGCATAATTTTATCATTATATGATATTACACAATTTGTTCATTGATACAAATGTTATAAATAATTAAAACTAGCTGTTTCGGCGAACTTCGTTCCGCCCGTTCAGTTTGTATGGGAAAAATTAAAATGTCGGTTTTTCTAGTTTCCTCGCTATTGTAAAGGATAAAACGTACCCCATGTCCTTCTCCCGGTTCTAAGCTACCTCTTCATCAATTTTCAGCCTAATCGGTTTAACTATCACGACTGATTCATCTTTCGTATTTTTTTTGTTTTTATTGTTTTTAAAGTGTATTCTGCTTCTCGGGACGAAGAAAAATGCAACGAATCAAAAACCATGAAAATCTGTCCAGCAGATCTCGAGTTGTAAGTGTTGTAACAAACTCGACTTTCTTTTATATTTATAGAAGATTTTTCGTAAGTACTTACTCGTACAAACCGGATTACGACAATAGCAAATGATTAATCAGAATCATAATCTATTATTTCATTCATGTAGACCTATCGCCTCTGCAGTTTAGCGGTCCGGTTTCGGACTTAGCTTCTTGAGGTCCCAGGTGCGATCCTCGGGTCGGGCAACAAAAAAAACAGAAAATATGTATTTTCAATTTTCTAATAAAAATATCGTTGCCCGGGATTGGATATATGCTAGGTTGGCAATAGGTTTGCTAGGTGGATAGGACGCTGGATAGCAGCGTGGGACTTAGTGTCTTCTGCTAGTCATGGATGCCCTGGGTGTGCCTCTGCCAACTTCTTCGGGGATAAGGGTGCGCTGGCGTGAAGATACTTTTTTATGTAGAATTATAAAGTGTATGTAGATTAAAATGTTTAATTACCGATTTGGAAGTCTGTCTCCGGAATGAAAAGTAAGAAACCTTACATTTACTCTTTTTAAAATTTACGCTTAATTACTAATACAATGTATTTACTGCCTTATATAATTGAATTATATGAAAACAAATAGTTAACACGTATATTATTGCAGATAAGTTATAGTTTTTCAGTTTTTTTTAATATATAGTAAACACTGTTTTTACACTGTGTATTATAGTTTACAAAGCATTATCTATTTTTAAGTAGTCTCTCTATATGGGTTTTGTGGAAGGATTTTTTTAAGTTTATTTAGTATTTTTTTAGTTTTTTTTTTAGTTTAGTTTTTTTTAAGTTAAGTTCGCCTCTTGCAAAATATTACTTGCGTTAGATATGACTATTTAGTGTATAATAAAATGAATTACTTTAAATGCTTAATGACATGCTATTGTGCTTAATCTATTAATATCTAAACTTTCTTAACCACATGCTGTGGATTTATGGTGTTATTTCATAAACTTTTAATGTGGTTAAATTTATTTAATGTCATTGAGTTTTAAGATACAAAATGTGAAAAATATAGTGTCAGAATGGCACCGCAGCTCAGCGTTTTCTATACGGTTTTCTTGCTTTTAGGTTTGCTTTAGTTCACTTTCTTTGTTGTAGAAGTGAAGTGGTTTAATTTTTTATGATGGAAGTTGCGGTTGAAGTGGTATGTGGCTAAGACTCTATATGTCTTATTCATAAGCACGACATAAATTACGCAAAGGTTTAGCCTGGTATTATAGTATTTATTACATTGTGATACTGACTATACCTAATGTCAACATAATTTTACACCTACGTTAGTCCACGTTTATTAATAAGACGGTATTGATTTGGGCTGACGAGGATGTGATTTTATAGTTAATCATGGTAAATGGTAATGAAATAGACACAGAGAAAGTATCAGTATGCCTTGCATTAGCAGATACCAACCTAAAGAAAAATTGGCCATCTTAAAAGGTAACTAAGACTGCAAATTCACTATTGGCCAGTTTTATCTCATTCACTTTTCTTATTTTACACTTTTTTTATAAGAGTTATTAGAGAACAAGTACATGGGCTCCTATGGGCTCCTACTGGTAAGAGACTATGAACCAAATCGTGCATACTCTAGCTAGCGCGCTGTTTTTGTACTCACTCTAATAATGTAAATGCTAGATAAAGACAGGTTGTCTGTGTCTGGCTGATATGTTGACCGATTTTGATGAAAGTTCATACGCATAAAGTTAAAAACCTGAGTCCAAAATAGCCTACTCTTTTACACTCAACCCCCTAAGCACTATAAAAAGGGATGAAAGTTAGTATCCCATAAATAGGTAGGATTATATGTTTCGTTCTTATGCTTAGGTAGCTGAGTTCCAGAAGGATAAAGTCATTGCTTTTTTAATAAGCACTCAAATCCAGTTAGAGAATCGAACCTTTGCCTTTCGAATGATCGATGAAGGCGTGCACGCTAACTCTTCGATCAACGAGGCGACTCTTGACACGTAATACTTTGTCCATAGTGAAAACAAGCTAATACTTTATAAAACTTGTTACCTAAATGGTTCAACATGATTTAATATTTTGGCGCTCTGCCAAACGGTCTGCGTTTGAATTTGAACGCAAGTTCTACTCCCGTTTTAGAACTAAAATGTATTTAATGCGTTCAGTGAACAGATAATTCTGTGTCACATCCTATATATTTTTATGTTACATGCTTTTTTGATTTACTTCCTGTTAAAGTCTACTTAGGAGATTTGGAATTATAGAAAATATTTTTATTCACCTAACATGAGGCACTTGTTACAAGTCTATATAATACTAAAAACTACCACCGGATTGAAAGTTTCATTTTGTATTCCTAAGAATGTCGTCGAAAATTAATTTTGTCGAAAGAATTTTGTCTTGCTAGTAAAAAACTAGCAGCCCGCTCCGACTTCACATGGTTATGAAATATACATATAAACCATTCTCTTCTATCACTTTATCTATTAAAAAACCGCATCAAAATCCGTTGGTGGTTTTAAAGATTTAAGCATACAAAGGAACCAAGGGACAGAGGAGGTGACTTTGTTTTATACTATGTAGTGATGTTATAAGAAAGAAAATAAGCACACAAAAAGAGAGTCACTCTATTTGTATTTATAAATATTTGTATATCTAGCCTTAATTGGAACGTAAGTGTTTGTCGCTGGCAGTTAGAATAAAGATTTATTTTTAATGTCTCCTAAATGGACCTTCAGTTACATGTGTTATATGAAAGAAAATAAGCACACGAAAAGAGAGTCACTCTATTTGTATTTATAAATATTTGTATAGACTACGATCTAGCCTTAATTGGAACGTAAGTGTTTGTCGCTGGCAGTTAGAATAAAGATTTATTTTTAATGTCTCCTAAATGGACCTTCAGTTACATGTGTTATAAGAAAGAAAATAAGCACACGAAAAGAGAGTCTCTCTGTTTGTATTTATAAATATTTGTATAGACTACGATCTAGCCTTAATTGAAACGTAAGTGTTTGTCGCTGGCAGTTAGAATAAAGAATTATTTTTAATGTCTCCTAAATGGACCTTCAGTTACACGTTCTAGAAAATAAATTGCATAATACATGCCGGCGCGATTGCACCGAGGTGCGAGGCCGTATCAATAATAGTGGAGCTGAACTTGTCACTGGTCCAACGGGCCAATGTCATGGCAGGATAATCTGCTGTGAGGACTATTACCAAGTTCATAATAATGATGATGAAGAAATGTTCATTAGTTGTTACCAAAGCCCTTCGTTGTACAACACTTACATCCAACTACGTTTATAAAGTACCTTTACGCCCACATCCCTGAAGAGGTAGGCAGAGGTACAGCCAAGCCTCGCGGTTGATCGGTGTAGTCAGGTGTGTACGCTAGCCACTCGACCAACAAGGCGGTCTGTAATTTATTTAGACGCTTCAGCTTCATTTTCAGCATTGCACAAACAAATCGTTTGGTAATCTGGGCCAGTTAGTGAATTATTCGTTGAGCGCAGTTATTTAGGTTACTTCAAAACCGGTACAGAACGATTTCCTACTCTGAATATTACAATGCGGGAACGTCTTGTGGCGAGATAAGGGCTTTTGCACACGATCGACCGTAATACAACCTAACGGCCATGACTTATTCTGCTCCTGACAATAATAGATAAGCGTAGTAGAACTGCAAAATTTGACTCCAACAATTTCATTAGATACCACGTTGTATATTCGATAATTCCTTTTAGAAAAATAGCAAATAACACCTTAGAATCAAATTTTATCAACATGTGGTATTATCGGTATGTGGTGGTCCCACAATCATGACCTTTATATAAAAGAACCGTCGAAATCGGTTTGCTATTGGTCGACGAATTGCATAAAAAACATTAAAAATCATACAGTCGAAATAATAGCCACCTTATTTTTTAGAGACGGTTAAAGAAAAGCTATGGTAGATACTATAATATTTACCATGTCACAAGGAACCATAAAGGTTGTTTTATCAGTTGACCCGTGACTACCGAATCCAGACATAATATTTTTCTGCTAAACGTCCTTCCTGTTTATGACAAAATTTAGAAAAAAGTATCTTTACGCCCATATTCTGAAAGAGATAGACAAAGGCACAGCCAGGACCACGACTTAGTCGAAGGCACTAAGTTCCACAATGTAATAGGTGGCAAGCCTGTCGCCAACCGGGCACATATCCGATCACGGGCAACGTTGTTTTTATTATAAAATTAAAAAAGACACATTTCTTCTTATTTCCCGACCCAGGGGTCAAACTCTGGACCTTACGGAGTCAAGTCCAACATCAGACTGCTACACCACAAAGTCGATGATAATGTATGTCTAGAACAAAATTATGAAATTGATCTAACTCCCAAGTTTTTTTATTTGTTTTATGCCTGCTATTTAACAATTGTTATGTATATAGAAATACATATAATAATAAATTTACTGACTGACCCGACCTGGAGTCCTATCCTTACTATATTGAAGTAAAATATATATATTTTTTTTATAAAAACCTTCTCCTAACAATAACTTTCCCGTGTTCGTCCGGGCTCCTTTGCAGAATGGACCACCCATCTGCCTTCCTGCCAGGCAGCTCGTGAAAGGGCGAGCATAGTCTTACCATCTGACATCTGACATCATCATTACCATGTGACATCTGACTAAGTTGTAGAGTTTCGCAGCGACTCGCCCGGACTAGTACCACCGTCTTACCTACTCCTGCCGCCATAACGTCAGTGCTTGCCGTTGACTTGTTCTGATTTGGAGGATAAGGGGGCCGATAAACTCACTTTTGCTCGAGGCCTAATATCCCGGCCTCAGGTTAGCAATGCACCATTACCACCTTTGATGTCCTGGGCGGCTTGAATTTCTTGCCACCATGAAATCCGTCTGCTTGTTTGTCTTCCAATATCATAAGAAACGAATACAACAAAAAATAATTGTCAAAATTGGTCCATCCATTGTGGCGTGATGCGATAGCGAAGGGAAATAGGGATTTAATAATATACAACACACAGGTTGAATGTATATAAAATGTTAATCTGTTTTGATCTAACAAATGCCTGTCGGGGAATCGAATAAAACTTCGTAGATGGTACTTAGTGTTAGGCATGTACGCTAACCATCGAGCCGTCTAAATATTTTTGAAATGTTCAACTTTGATCGAATTGGCAAAGACTGCAGTAGCTTCTGTGTACTCGTATTTCAGTCTAAACTTTATTTCCCATAAACGATTTCCGAGTAATGATGGCATATTAATGATACAAAACCCATTAGTTGCTTATATGATAGCAACATTTATCATCGATCTGCATTGATATAATCATAAAAAAAATGTTCACACACTTCGCTCGTTAGACATGTTTAGCACTCTGAGATAGTAAGTTTCTATAAATATCACCGACCATGTTAAAGACCCTTAGCCCTTCCACTTAGGTTGATATAGGGTTTGAACATGAATACAAGGAAGATAAAATTATTTAGAGGATCGCAGTGTTCTTCAGTGGGTTTATGCAAGTGGAGGTCATTGACATTAAGCGTAGCTGTGCACAAAGGCAGAATGCGTTGGCGGGCTTCGCCTGTTTCATATTTAATCAAAATAATTAACTTAAAAGTATAATGGCGTCAACTCGAAATGTATAATTTGTAAAGTGTTACTTGGATACTAAAAGATTTTTGAAATTGGTAAACATATCCAAATTCAAATTTTTGATAAATGTTCTCGCGCCTTTTATTTTTGCATGGGCATGAGCTTCTGCCATTAGTGAAGTTTAACTGCATCAAGGTATCTATGACCCGACTTCGTAAATTGGACTGTTATTATTAAAAACAGTTATACACTTAAGTCGTCATAGTCAGGTCAGCCATATCAGGTCAGTTACCCAAGACGGCGAAGCGGTGATATTTTTACCTAAGCTAATTGAGTGAGAATTAGCTGCGTCAAGATTATACATTTTTTATAAATACTTTACTAATTTAACTGAAAACAATATAAGCACAAAAGTTTTTAATAAAAAAAAATTAAAAGTTTGTAGAATTTATACTTGTTATCGTCGGCACTTGGTGAAGTTCCATTGTATACACACTTTTTCGTAGTAAAATACTTGTACTCATCCACTATACACTTTATTCATCACTACGCTACTCTTCAGCCAACCGGTTTCACTTTTTACAGCATCATCAGGGCTTTGAAACTATTTTCAAGATGAAAAGACCGTTTTAGTTTAACGTTTAGTACATATTTGGTTGGAATCCGTAGTAAAAGTGTGTTACCTACTACGAAAAAGTGTGAAAAGTTTGTATTTCTAACTGCTATACCTAGCAGTAGAATTCAGAAGTCCTAATCAAAACATATCAAATTAGCCTGATTACTTTGGATTTATTCATATGAAAGAATTTTAGAAGCTCTGGTGAATAATGGAACCACAAAGTTACTATCATTTTACCTTCCGATTGCATCATCAAATCAGCTTCAGGGGGTCTACCATGAACGCTTATAGCAGTATTATTTCCATCGTGCTAAATGTCTGCCTTTATAAGCAACTTTATGGTATACGTCATATGGTTGTCTTTCTCGACTGACAATTAGTATTGTTGAAATAGTACTGTTTTAAGAGCTTATGGTAACCCCCCAGGTCATAATAATTTCGCATTGCCATCGGATTAATGCATGAATCAAATTCAATTTGTAATTTTCTATCCGGACCAACATATTATATGCATTGCAACTTCAAAGCTTGTAAAATAAGATATGAACGCGAAAAGTAATAAAGAAAAAACTTCGTCCATCTTGTCCCCCACCAAAACGACAACGGCGAGCACAGACATTATGGCCCTAGGAACCGAAAAAGCAAACAACTCTGAGCGAATGGTTGACCCAACCCTACCACTTAGTGATGGGTTAAATGTGAATGAACTCGATCAGCTGTTTGTTCATTTTGTCATTCCATTAATGTAAGGCAAAAATAGATTGTGTCACTCTTATTTCCCCTACCTTTATTAATAGAAAACGTCTTAATTATTTTAAAATATTCTAATATTGTGGCATTTTTAAAAAAATGTGAAAAATTGTAACTTTTTACTATTAAGGGCTGATTACACCTATCATACTGAAAACTGAGTTTGGTAAAACCAAAGACTAATCTCTGGTAAAACTAAGTTTGAAGTAAACGAGTTCAATTATCAGTTAAAATTAAAAGTGACAAAATATTTTCTGAGTGTATACTTACCATTTAATACAGATTAATAAAATATTTAAAATTGCTAACAATAACCAAATATCCTTTGACACTAAACGACGTGATTGACAACTCGTGACAATTGGCTAAATACATTTTAAGTTCATCGCGTTCAAATTCGACGGTGAAACCCAGCCTGAGATTAAGTCTTATAATAAAAATATTTATATTATAAGTTAATTGTATTATATTGAAATGGTACCTGAATAAACTTTCAACAGATTTTTGACTGTGGAGACAAATCTATAACTTTGTATTTTTAGGTGTCAATAATTAAAAAGAAAAGACGTTAAGCCAGTCATATATAAAAAAATAGTATCTTCACGCCCAAGTCCTCAAAGAGGTAGACAAAAATTTGAAAAAAACAAAATCGAACTGACACCTCATGAGGTCACGTCCAATGCCAGACCACTAAAACACAGAGGTGACTAAGTACATGCAGGAATACATACAGACCTTTAAGCACAAATGGTAGCGCGTAAAAGCCTTAGGGTGACTTGTAATAAGGGTTACAGCTCTTTCAAGATTTTCCTTAGCGGACGTAAAGAGTTACCTTTTCGATAAATATTTGTACTTTCTCATAGTTGTGAAAAAATATGCTAAGTAATTCTTTTTTGTTGTGTTGGTGATTCTCACGAGAAGATTCTTATGATAAAAAAACGGGAAAATGGCATGGAAAAACAATACATTTTTTTTTCATACAAACTGTAGTAGCTGCTAATGTCAAGGAACACGGAATTTCGCCGGCTCGGCTAGTTTTATTTAATAATAATTGAATTTAAAGAGAATTGTTGAAAATATATAAAATTACTGTAATTAATAAATAGTAAACTCTGTCGAAACCGAGACAAATGTACTGCTAATTAAAATGTAAAAAAATGTTTTACAATTTTGCTGTCTTCTGTAATTAAATTTTAGAGTTAATCAAAGAGCTTTCCCTGTAGTCTTGTTCTAATTGGTTTAAATGAAAATTTTAATTCCATCGGAATTGATAAA
>NJDD01002687.1:75829-99105 GCA_002245505.1 Calephelis nemesis
ACACATGACAGCAGCAGGAATAGGTAAGGCGATGAATCCTTACTCGGGCAAGTTGTTGCACTGCACTCTCGGCGCCAGCGGTCATGTTAGTATTGATCCATTTAACCTAGAGCAGCCAGGCAAAGAAATAAATTGCTTATTGTGCACAGAGAACCTTGACCAACTAAAAAAATATCCGATTTATTAATTACATATTCTTATTTACGAGTACTTGAGGTTGAGCGACTCAACCGGATTGGTACTACCGCCCTACCTAATCCTGTCGCTATAACGTCATGATGTGTTCCGGCTTGGAAAGTAAGGTAGCTGGTAAACTTACTTTTGCTCGAGGCCTAACATCCCGGCCTCAGGTTGGTAACGCACCATTACCACCTTTGGTGTCTCTAAGCGGCGGGAATTTCTTACCATCAGGAAATTTTGCTCGAGGCCTAACATCCCGGCCTCAGGTTGGCAACGCACCATTACCACCTTTGGTGTCTCTAGACGGCGTGATTTTTTTACCATTAATAAGTATATACGTACCAGGAAATAAGTCTGCTTGTTTGCCTTCCAATATCATAAAAAAATACCGATCCGAATCAGTAGTCATAACTTCGGTATAATTTTCACAAATTAATTGATTAATTAAATTTTGATCTAACCGATATCAAATAACACTTCAATTTGTTTGGTTTCAGGGTTCAGTCGAGCGAAGAAGGTGATACCAGCACAGAAGACGTTGCGAGGGTTCCCCCACACTGTCACATTACCATTAAATGTACTAGAGAGGTAAGCATTTAGTTTTAAGAATAAAACCTCAGGTAAAGTTTGACCGCCTCGTTGGTCGAGTGGCTAGTGTACGCGACTAGCCGCAAGGCTTGATTTCGATTCCCGACGGGGGCAAGCATTTGTGTAATGAACATTTAGATGCCTGTATTTCCGGTTTGGCTGTTTATTAAATTTATTCTGTTATCTATTTAGGTATTTTTATATAATATTATTATTACAGTCCATTATTATTATTATAACCAGTATAATATATTTCAATATATATTAGACTTTATTTATTTAATACTAGCGGCCCACCCCGGCTTCGCACGGGTTGAAAATGTACTTATAAACCTTCCTCTTTAAATACTTTATTTATTAAAATAACCGCATCAAAATCCGTTGCGTAGTTTAAAAGATTTAAGCGTACAAAGGGACATAGGGACAGAGTTTATACTATGTAGATATTAGACTCGTTGGATAACGCCCATATTATTTGCTTACTTTGGCGTTAGATTCAATTTGTGTAACTTGTCCAAATTTTTTAATTTATTTAACTTTAAATCGCCTCTGTGGTCTAGCGGTTCAGTTGTTGGACTTGACTGCTTGAGGTCCCAGGTTCGAATCCCGGGTCGGGCAACAAAAAGAAAATTAGTTTTTTTCCAATTTTCTAATTAAAAGAAAATATTGCTCGGGATTGGCAATGTGCCCGGTTGGCGATAGGCTTGCCACCTATCTCATTGTGGGACTTAGTGTCTTCGGCTAGTCGTGGGTGCCCTGGTTGTGCCTCTGCCTACCTCTTCGGGATATGGGCTTAAGGTACTTAACTATAACATGTGTATTCAGGGTTGAAATATCTAATCTCAATAGCTAATACCTTGTAAACTGGCAACTTGCGTAGACACTCCCAGTTCACTCTATGGGTCAAGAGCTTGCACTCACAAGTTCATTTACACTTGACTTGCTTCTATTGGACTAGAATTTGTATATGGGCCATTAAAACTTTTTGTAAAATCTGATGAACATATCATGGTACCTGTAACAAACAATTTTATATTAACTAGCGGCCCGCCCGGCTTTGTACTATAACTATTAAAAAACCCAAATCCAAAACCGTTGCGTAGTTTTAAAGATTTAAGCATACAAAGAGACATAGGGACTGAGGAAGCGACTTTGTTTTATACTAGTTAGGTAATTGAATGCGTATTTTCATTCAATATGTCATACTCAAATACGAAGAATGATTACTGCTACAATGTTTAATAATAATAATAAATATCCTTGGACAAGTTACACAAATTGAATCTAACCCCAAATTAAGCAAATTACATGCTTGTGGTATGGGTCAACGATCCTAAAACATAGAAATACTTAAATAGATACCTGAATAAATTTAATAAACACCCAGACCCGGAAATGCAGACATCTAAATGTTCATCACACAAATGCCTGCCCCCGTCGGGAATCGAACACGAGTCTCGCGGTTGGTCGATGTACTTAGGCGTGTACTTTAGCCACTCGACCAAACTCGGCACAAAAACCACGCGGTTAAATGATGCAGGAGAAGAAAAATTACAGATGAAGTTCCATGCAGTAATTAGCAAGTTGCTAGTTATCAGAATCAGAAAAAAACTTTATTCATATAGACCACGCAAGTTGTTAGTTATCAGAATCAGAAAAAAACTTTATTCATGTAGACCACGCAAGTTGCTAGTTATCAAAATCAGAAAAAAAATATTCATGTAGACCACGCTATTGTTCAACTAACTTTAAACAACAATAGCACTAAAGTTTCTTCTAATTCTGGTAACAAATATTGTATTATAATCATAGAACAGCTTAAAAAAAAACTAAAAAAGACGCTTTTATATCTAGCTGAATCTATAAAGTAGAAAATCATTTTCTATAAGATCCAATAAAAATGTGATTGAGAAAAAAAATCATTGTGAAAACGCTTAACGTAAGAAAAATTTTTATAAGTTTTACTGTCCCCAATGTTTTTCTTTATGTTGAACATAAACAATTAGGAGGTCTTTAACATAAACAAAGATTATGCATTATTATGTATAGCTCAAGAAAAACATGATAAAATTAATGTGGGACCATCTCGGCATCTCGGAATCTTTCTAAAATCAAACTATCAAAATCGATTTGCTATTAACCGTGTTATCGCGAAACAAATATGCAAAAATAAAATTAAAAAGACATAGGTACATTCGAAATGAGAAGCTCCTCCTTTTTTGAGTCAGTGAAAAAGAACCGTCTAAAACCTTAAAGCGAAAATGAAGAGAACAACCGGAAAAATTACAGAGGAAATGGGAAAAACAACATTTTTTTCCAACAAACTGTTAGTTGCTTTTAATGTCTAATGATACAAAGTTCGCCGGATTGGCTAGTATTTAAAATAGCTAGGAATTGATTTTTGCAGTTTTACTGCGTCTAGTAATTATATCTATTACTATTAAAGACATTGCTTGGATTTTAAGGATATATAAGCTTTTGAAATTTTGTTACGGCATAAAAATGGGCAAATAGATTACCTAAAATTACTTCAATAACTTTTTTTATTCTCATCCTGCATTTTAATTAATACGTAATATATTTTTTTATGGTATTTTTTGCAGATAGCTGGGTTTAATGGATTGTCGGAAGCTGTCCGTCGTTTAGATTTCTCATCAGCCGTCCGTGATGTACGAAGGTTTAATTATATATGTGCGTTGCTGGAACTGCTGTTAGGAGGACAGAAACTTACTAATCTACCAGGAGCAGCACAAAAACTGTTACTGTCGATGCTGGAGCAACTTGCGGATCAAGGTATTGTGCTGATGTGTTGAGTTTAATTTATGTTCATGCTCTTTGAAGGCTAGACTTGCAGCTAGGGACAGAAATTTTGTGTTGCTATCAAAGTCAACTTGCAAATCGAGGCAAAAGCTTGATCTGTGATATTTTTCTTCTAAATCTGCTAAACGAACAAAACTTACCATTCTGCCTGAACCTGCAGATAACTTCCAGATCAAGGTTAGCACCTGAAGATAAGTTTGATTTGCAGATTTGGGTAAGAAAGCACTATGCAAAACCAAAAGCATTTTTAGAAGATATCTTGTTATTAATGCTGATGATTTGCGAAAATTCAATTTCATTGTTGAACCTAATCATACGAGTAAAGTTACAATGTAGAAAATACCTTTCGTCACTGGAATGTAATACTTTGCTATTTACAAAGTAAGAATTCAATAGGTTCTGTACGTAGTTGAATCTCTGATTTGCATCTTAGGAAGCAATAATTTTCTCGAAATTATAGCAAGTGCTCCTAAAACATTTAGTAAGATTTCGCATTTGCGGAAAAAAATTTCGCGTCTAAAACGTTTAGTATAATGAGTTAACTGTAGGTAGTTCCTCAATGGACATTTCAGCTTATTTACCTTTAGGACAGGATTTAGAGTAAAGCAACCGGGGCGAAAGCCTCGGGGCCTTTACAAGCGAGGGGTTCCCACAGGCCTCACTAGACTATGTAAAAACATTTTTCTTATTCCGACTTATAAACATATTTTCCTTCGATATATTCTTCATTGTTTTTAACCTTTGCCCGCAGTACTTTGTACACACATGATTATATTGTTTTTAATTATTAGTAAAAACGAGAATGAAAAAAATTTTTCATTTTATTTTGAAAAAAAAGTGTAGGCCCGGAGGTCTTAACGCTTTTGTTGCCCCGGGTACACCATACTTTTAAATCCGGCCCTGATTCCTTACAAACTTATGAAAGGCTAGTTTCAAGCTCCTTCTATTTATAACTGCGATTTTCATTCACTTTTCGCAAGAGTGAAAACTCGAAACTTAAAGCTATGGACTAGCTCAGTATTTTTATGTGATAAGATAGTTAACGAACACACGGCTAACTAAAACCTGAAGGCTAACTAAAACTCTCACCTAAAAGTGAGACAAAACCTTGGCACAACACTATACTAGATGTGTGTCGCTGTACGTTGTTAATAATTTTTCCAGTTGCAACTTCCAAGCAAAATCTAAACGCGCTTCGAGCGCTGCTAGTGGCACTATCTGCTCTGCGTGAGGCAGAGCGGCGAGCCTGCTGGGGCCGGCCGCTGGGCAGCCGGGCGCTCTGGGGACACCACGATACTGCTATCGCCAGGATCACGCACATCGCCAACAGTATTCGGATACAGGGGGTACGTCAGCTTGCAATCACTGCCCAATCAGACTCAATATCACAGCATGATCACGAAGTTGAATGAGATACCTTGATATACTACTGTCAAGCATTAAATCTGTTTAATGCTCCCTCTTGTCAAGTCGCAGCTTTTAACAGAGGACGTCTGCTATCGATGCATAACCATGATCAATTCAAAAAATTGATGCAGCCGATAAATTTTAAGATATTTCATAGCCAATAACGTCTGCTTTATTGTTTTCATGGTCTCAAATGGTGAAATTCATACTTTCACGTTTTATAAAGTTAAGTGTGAAACTGTACCTACAATTGACTTTGTTAATCATCATTATAGTATTTAATATCTTTTGGTGTCTATCATAATCACTTTATTTGCCATGTACTGCTTGTAGAGTTACATAAAAAGTAGCTTTTAAAGTTAGGCGTTAAGGCGACATTGAACAACAAACATAAACAAAATTGTTCAGTATACTAACATATCTATTTAATTAATAAAAAATGTATTCACGCCCTTAACCACAAGATGTAGGCAAAGGTACAAACAGTGTACTTATGATTAACGGAAGGTAGTTAGTACCACAATGACAAATTGTTACCAAAAAATATAAAAATGATATAAAGATATAATAAAAGGAAATGCTTTGCTTTGACATAAAGAATAACGTTCTTCTTCAAGACCAGAAATATCTATCTAAGTAATTGCATTGATTTTCGATTATTTTTTATTACAGCCAGGACCAGAAGTAGTGCCTAAACTTCACGATTTGCCTGAGGAGTGCATTAGGGAGATCATGTTGAGGATATCGGATCACAGGGATATTGACGTGAGTAAAGACATTCCTATAATAAAGTCCTAGTTTAGTATAGTTTTGTACATGAACCCAAGGCGGTTTTCTTGGATTTGCTCGAGCATATCAGATTAATTATTGTGAATATACTTGTTGAACATCTCCCATTTTAAAGACCTCTATAAGTATTAAATGGAACAAATGATACTTTCATGTGACAGATTAAGATATGGTGGCTTACTGTTATTCTGAAACCGTTCCTTCTCCCTTCTTTTACCCTTTATTGGTTCTGTCAGTCTCTTGATGATTAGGCAAACTGTTTACATGCCGAGAAGCATGTAAGAGTCGAGCATCGAATTGGTTGTCAGTAACAACGTGACTACTAATAGCATTTTGCGATAACTATAATACCAACTTGCCTATTTGTAGTGTCATAATTTCAGTCCTTGAGTATTGAGCTTTCGGTTACACAATCTTAACAATTTGCCTGTCGATAGTTAATATCCGATTCCGAAGTTTGCAACCTTAACTCAACTAAAACTCAAAATCTATTTATTCACATGGATCTATACAAAGATTCTTGTGACGCGTCTATATAATTCTAAAAACTACCACCGGATCGGAACGCGGCCACACACTGAGAAGATCCGGCGAAATAAACTCAGCGGGCTTGTCTTCTTTTGTTATAAATAAAATTTTCAAAAGTATATTACATTTAATTAATTTGTAGTACCAATGTAATAAAAAGCATCCAATCCCTGCCAAAATTGTTTTTGTTAAAAAACTAAACAAGCTCTTTTTCATGAAGTAAATGGCTGTGTGCACGACGACCATAGACTACATCGGCCAGAGCGCTTCGAACCGAAGGATGGCACGCGTCGGTACCTAAGAGAACACTTCAACCGAATGTCTTTAGTTTTGTTAACTGGGAACACTTAGAAGAAGATAAATGCCAGAGAACCTTCTCTGCCTTACTCTTGCCCTTGTGAATGTGTAACAGTGTGTTTTATTCCAAAAATATTTCCGCACGGAATATTTTCGTCGACCCTAGGAAATCTATCCGCCTCAGATTGGGACTTCATGAAGTAAAGTATAAAAGTGAAAAACGGTCGCAGGCGGCGTCGTCGGCGTGGCCGGTGATGGCGGCGGTGTGCTCGGAGCAGCGCGTGTGGCGCGAGCTCGTGCAGTTCCACTTCACCCGCCACCAGATCGACGCACACAATAAGGAACAGGACAAAGATGTGGACTGGAAGAAACTCTTCCATCAGCTCAGAAAGTACGTTCATTCAATCACTTTTTAAAGTGTCTGTTTGTAATTTAAGCATTTTAACAGGGAGACAACAATGTAAAGAAATGACAAATACATGGAATGGAATAAAAATATCGTACCGTTCGAATTTCACAATTTGCAAGCAATAAGTGCCCCAAGGAAGTGTCTTGGCTCCTTTTTTAGTAGCTCCACATCCATGTATACTTTTTGCAGATGACACGACGTTATTAGGTAATCAGAAAATACTACACTATATGAACATGACGTAAATAAATACAAGTTTAAATTTAATAATTAAATGATAGCAATTTTAATATTAGCATAAATAAAACAAAAATAGTTCAGTTTAAAAATAGAAAACAATATTAAATATAAATCATAATGATCAAGATTTAGAGGAAACAGATAAAATTAAATTTTTGGGAATAATTTTTTACAGTAATTGTAACTGGAAATCTCATGTGTGAAAATGTTTGCTTTATTCTAGTATCTATTTAAGTATTTCTATGTATTAGTGTCGTTGACTAACACCCATAACACAAGCATAATATAATTTGCTGACTTTGAGGTTAGATTCAATTTGTGTAACTTGTCCAGGAATATTAATTTATTTATTTGTTATTTCCAGATTATATGGGTTGAGAGAAGATGCTCAGTACGCCGAGACCCTGTCGTTGTGTCGCCACTGCAAGTGCCTGTTCTGGAGGTCGCTTGGCCATCCCTGTATAGCCGACCAGGTGACACTTTATAGCTTTTAATAGTTTTGCCAATTTTGATATCAATTGCACATTATTATTGTATAGGTAGATATTAATTACAATTGTACATTAAAAAATTCGCACAGATCCATAATAATATTTATTATAATTGTGAAAATTATTTTGTCTGTCTGCCTGTTTTTCAAGGCTAAGCTTTACTGATTTTGATGAAATTTGATATGTAAATACTTAAACATATGCTATTGATTTTAAAAATTAACACCCAATGAGCTATATGAGGGGAGGGATGAATGTTTGTATGAAAATTATGTTGAAGGTAACCAAAGGTGCTATTTGAAGTACTTAACGCCGACAAAGTCGCGGGGAAATAGTTAGATCTATAAAAGTATATTTTACTAAAGAACAGGAGTATTTTTGTATTATTCTATCGCATTGTCAAATATCGTTCTACCTTTTGATGTTCACTACAAGAGAGTTAACATTTTTATGTAATTTTACCGACTACCTACTCGACCGTCCGAGCCGGAAAACTACAAGGACATTGAGGTTATGGCGCCAGGAATAAGCGATAGTACTAATCTAGGCAGGCAGGTTTCCGCCTTCCAGGACTTAATACCTACATAGAAATGGTACTTCATGTTAAATCGAGACTATAAAGATATAGCTACTGTAATGCGATTGTGATTTTTGAACGAATTAAGATCACTATCATGTTTAGTTTAAACGACCCAAATGTATGGATTTATACAGTTTTTATTCCATACATTTCGATTTGGTTCGATTACACCAGTCTTTCCCAAAGTAAGCGATAACGGCCCCTTGCAGGCTCTGAAAGTCTAGAAGGGCCCAGAAAAATTGGTTTAATTAAATTCCAGACGAAAGTAATAAGTTATTTATTGAGGTTTTTTAAAAAGAGACAAAGGAAGTCTCTACAAAAGAAGTTATTTTTTAAATTGAGCTTTACAAGAAAAAAGTTTGGGACCCTCTGGTTTGAACTTAGATCCTATAGTGAAGTAAATCCGTTCAAAATCTCACACTCGTGCTATTGTGTGGCACTGCCAACTTTTTTATAACGGTTTTTTTTTCTTCTTAACCTTAACTTATCGAACAGCATCGAAAAACCATACGATAGGTAAACTAATTTCTTTATGAGTAAATACTTGTCGATAAAATGACACCAAAATTATTTAATTTCGTTCAATAAGTATACGAAATTCAATAATTATGCAGCCATATTTTTTCTCGATCCCGCCAATTATTATGTTTTGGGTTTTTCTTTGTATATATTCTGATTATTTACCGAGTGTACCCCCGCAGTGCCCGGAGTACCGCGAGCGGGTGCGGGAGGCGGGCGGGCCGCTGCCGCCCCACCCCATCCCGCCCGCAGACTTCCTCAAGTTCTTCTCCCTCTAACTCCGGCACACGCTACACGCTACACATGCCACTTCAAAGTTTTTCAATTGGGTTCGATGAAAGCATAATAACGTTCATTGTCATATAATCTTAAAGCTATTTGATGATTACTTGTCAATTTTAAGATTTGGTAACTAATTGTCACAAATGTTTTATCATTATTGAGCTAGCGTTTAAATAATCAAAGTGTAATATTACAGTCAGCGCCTCGAGCGGAAGTTACGACAACTAAACACCCATTCATTAAACGATCTAAAGTCTAAACGCTATCGCGGTAGTAAATATATTTCTGGGCTTAGGCCTACACTTGATTTACGCAGGCGTAAATATGTTGACTTCTTGTCTCCATTTTTACATCCTGTGTGTTAAATATGCGTGATCAATCTATCGCCGCGTGATCTCCCACTCGGGTTAGTTTTTTTTTTTGTGCAGCAAAAACATACCCGTGTGAATGAGCAGGCTATCTATATACGGATAAGGTAGAAAGAAAAATTAACATGACAATGTAATATGGATTCTTAATGACTAATTAATTTGACAAAGCACATCTTTAACTTTTAAATGTGTTGGGCACCATGTAATAAATGAAAAAAAAACCTATGTACCTACTGATAAATCCCCGTCAATTTCCAGTCTTGTTTCATACAAATTTGTACAAATTCTCTGATTTTATTTACTGATAAATCCCCGTCAATTTCCAGTCTTCTTTTATACAAATTCGTACAAATTCTCTGACTTTATTGCAATTTTTCACATTTAATTTTCAATCACCGAAGTTATTAATTATTAAATAAAACATAATAGTCATACCTTAGTTATGTGAAATTTTAAACTAAGGATACCATTGCTTACGAAAAAATCGAATATGAGCGAAAATTTTATTTCGCCAATACTTACCCTATATGTGTTTCGAAGGTGGGAGGCCAATTTTAGACGCGATTACTTTAACTTTATTATTTAATAAAAAAAATGGCTGGCAGTGGGATTTATCATGTTCTAAAATATTTCATAAATTGTGATTTGGACTTTTATTGATCACTATCACGAATATCAATGTGAGTGTAATTGTGGTGCTTTTATTGACTCTTGGAGTCTACGCCTGGAGCCACTCTACTAAAATAAGTATTAATGTGTTCTACATAATGTTTACTAATGATTTTAATAAATTGCGAGGTTTAATATTTTTGCCAGTGTAAGTTTGATGTATGGATATTTTTATATTTGAATGTGAGTAGATAGCTTAATGTTTCAAACTGGAAAGTACATGCCACAGATGCTACTGTGTTTTATACTGACTAAATGGTTTACCTTTAAGGTTTTACGCATTGTTACACACATACACACAATCTGATATGCTATGATCTGTATCACTATTAAATTAGGTATATATCACACTTATAATTTCTGACAATTGTTTTAAAAAAAATCTTTATTATGATAGAAATTTAGGCAAAATGTTGCTATGAAAGAATTATTAAATCAATGTTTGCTCTGCAGTTTTTTTTAATATTTCAAATCGCGAAGTTGTATTGACATATTGTGTTTTTGTATTTGTAGTATTCATTCCTAAAATATGTATTAAAGTCAAAACATTAGTCGATGTCTGACTAAACATTAGGTATACTATTATGATTTTTGTCCAGTAGAATAAAATTGATTAATAAATAGATATAGAGAACAGAAAATGATATAGTTTTGTAAAATTAAAATAATATCAAAAACAATTAGATAAAAATTAGGAGACACGTATTTATCTGAGCCGATCTTTACTTTTTTTATTGGTCAACATTTATGTGCTATCTATTCTCATTTGTATATAATATGTACTATAAAGGCTTTAAAAAAACTGCCAAAATAACAATTACAATTTTGTAATAATTTAAAATATATGTTTTGGTTTTTATATTGAATGTTAGATTCGTCAGATATAATTCAAGAATGTAATAACTACCGCTTCAGTATTTTTTTATATTTAAGTACCTAGTTCAGTGTATAACCGTCTCGTATTACTTATTGTATGGTAGTGTGATTTTTATTGTATATTATGATCTAAGAAATGTAAGTGACATGGGCCTGGCACCAACTTGGTTTTTGTGACAAATCTTTATTTTTTTGTGAAAGTTTGGTTGGTATCTAATATCTTAAAGTTACTCACAAAGGCCAGTTGCAAAGTGATTTTGAGCCACTTTTCAGTCTTATTTGCTATTTTGTTAAGCAGTTTTCAAGCAGGAATAAATAAATTTCATATAAGTACATATATGTACATATGTGCTGAAATTGCGTAATTAGATATTTTTCTATACAAAAAATTCTACTCCTATTATTTGCAAAGGGCATAATAAAGAAATTTAAAAAATCTCCTAATTTGAACGCTACTTTACAATTTGCTTCATTACCTATTTTTTAAATTAGAACAAAATATTTACAGCCAGTGTGTATTTAATTAATGTGTTCTTAACTTTTTAACAACTTTAGGCTTATTTAAGATATACAACTGTATTTTAGTCAGTATAATATCTATTTTATTTAATTGATGGCCAATTTTTAAAAGCGATAATTCCTAATTTAGTTGTACTAGTTGACTAACTTTTTATAGGTACTTCTATCAATAATATTAAAAGTAATTAAGTCTGTTATCTCTGTACTTACATGAACAGAAGTGTGCAAATAGAAATGAAGTTGACTCTATCTCTATGATAGTGACCGACTTAAACCACTTTCTTCCAAAGTTTCAAATTGAATTCCAATTCAGGTTTTTTTATCATCTGGAAAATCCTGATGATTATTTTTAATATACAGGGTGACATTAAAAGTACTTGCCAAATTTTGAGAAATGATACAGAATCAATAACACTTTAGATTTTACATACAGATATTACAATTTGGCAATAATAATTTAAAATGCATTACCATTTAAGCCCTTACCCCTTATATTTAAATTTGGCCGGTCCTTTTAAAGTAACCGTGTATGAACACTTACAATGTCATTTCAATCTCAAAATATTAATCTGTGGCATTTTATTAATAATTTATGGCCTAATTATGTTTGTGCAGTCCAGTGAAGTATTTTTTATATTATGCTAGACTTGTATTTCGTACTGAACTGAGGTATATGAACCTAAGCAGCGCTGGCTCTAGAGTAAGGAAACCGCTGTAGAATTTCAAGTTACGTGGGGCACCTAAATAGTATTTGTTTTATTAATTTGTAGTGACTTAATATTTTATAAAACATATTATCTACGTTTTGATAACATACAGACTACCTTGGCAGAGGACTAGGGCTTGTGCTGCATCTAAGTCTGATAGGGTACATACTATAATGTTCATTGTACCAAGTAGGGTAGAAGTTGTTAATATTGTGATATTTTAAGGTAAGTTATGAAAATAAACTAAATATTTGATGTTTCTAAAACTAACAATTTAGTAGTTTAAGAAAAAGAATGCAGCATACATACTTTGATATTTTTAGTTGTTTATCTGTGATGTGTTTTGTGCAAAGGAATTGTTTTTGTTTTGTTCTTTACTTGTATTATTGGACTCTAAAATAAAGTATTTTGAGTACATACTTAGTGGATTTATTGTTCATCCTGGTATATATAATCCTAATTCTAGAAAGAAGCACAAGTTTAGGTGATTGTGCTGAAAAAAAGCCTCAGTAAGCACAATTACTATCAGAGATTAGTAAATATAATAGATTGACAATGTCATACATAAAAATTGTTTCCCTGAAATTCTGACTAAATCTAGATGGCATTGTGCAATTGTCAGAACACTAGTAGTCTGCTACAAGTTTTCAGTGATTATTTAGGAAACAGATCCAAGCGGAACATTTTTTGTTAAGGTCATATTGACCAAAAATTTTCAGCCAATTTAAATGGTTCGTACGAGTTAGTAAGAGCTCATACAATTTTAAGTACTTAATTGGCATGGGCATTAGCATCTGCCAACGGTCAAGTTTATTTTTATTTTAATTACCCGATTAATTATTTAGGAAACTAAAATTTTTGATGTATAATACATGTGTAGGTTGCTAAAATGTAAAGATTGCACATTATTTGTGTTATTTTAACACTGTTTGTCGGGGATAGTTGAAAAGATGGATGAATGGATAGATGGAACTTATATTGGAGGCCTGACCTATGTGTTAGTGCAAGTCTTTAATGACCAATATAGACAATATATATTTTTGAGAATGTGTGTTTATTTAACCACCTTTTGACTTGATCAAAAGTAGTCAGAGGCAATGCCTACTATTCAACTATCCACAAGGCTAGGCTTTTATATATACATAGGACAATTAAAGCCACCTACAAACCCACAACTAGCCAAAAACATTAAGACCTGCAATGTAATAGGTGCCACAGACACATTCCCAATCCCAGGTAACATTGTTTTTATAAGAAAATAACAAAACACATTTCCTTTTTGTTGCTTGACCAGGGACCTCATAAAGTCCAGCAACCGGACCACTACATCACACAGGCAATATATTTCAATTAAATTATGTTAACGTTTTTAACAAAGGTTGCAATTTAATTATTTTACGATAATATCCATCTCTACACTATACTATACTATATATTGTTACTACAAATGATAGGTGGCAAGCCTATCTCCAACCAGGCACATATCCAAAACTGGTTATTGTTGATTTATTAGAAAATCCAAAAAATATATATCTTTATATAACCCAACCCAGGGATCGAATCCAAGATTCAAGTCCAATACACGACTGCTATTACCGGGACCGGATTATTAAAACAACAACACTCAATAAAATATTTATTTTGTACATTAGGTATAGGTACGTAAACTTTTTTAACAATATGTATGGCATTACAAAAGTTATACTACTACCCGTGTAAATACACTTAAAAACCTAGAAAGGTATTTAAATTGTTCGCCAAATACTTGTATCATCGCAGATCATCCAAGTTCACTTTTGACTTTCTCACAATGCCTCACTACATCTTTCAATTTATAGACTAAATCTTGCAGCTGCTGCGTCCCACATGTGAATCGTACGTCCTCACCGTCGGTTTTTAATATAACAGTGTATAGTAAATTATCAGAACCAACACCAGGAGTGTTTGTCATTACTTCTAGTTTCCACTCAATATCCGTGATTTTAGGTAAAGGAGTCTTATTTGAACTCATGTTACGGATATTTAGTGTGGATTCTATTGTTAAATTTAAATAATGTTGTAGGCGTAAGAAGTTAATCCTTAAAATTTGTTTTTATTTAAAATTACTCCAGTATGCACTATTTCATTCGAATTTCAGAATTCATTGCATGAGTCGTGACGTATGTCAAGTTTAACTGTCAGCTGTCAATTGTCATCGTTCATTTTTTTCTTAGTTTGTCCCTTTCTGGGACCGGCTAAGACGTTTTGGCCATACTGCCACGTCTTCCGTATTAATTAATTCGTCATTAGTCATATGTCTTCCGTATTAATTATTCTTATACAGTCATTAGTCACTATATACAAAGTCACGCCAGTGTCTTGAGTAAAGTGGTGGTCACTTTACACAAGCTCATCTTGAGAGATTTGGCGACAGCGAGGAAATTCACGATACACTAATTTCTTCATGATTATTTCATTTGTGCACTTTCACTGAACAAAATCAAACTAATTCCCACCTAAATTAACTAATTTTACTCATGATTTACACTAAATTCAATAAATGTGCAAAAATTACGACCATCTTCATTCACGACGGCGCCAAAAACATGTGCTTACTAGTTAATTTGCCCCTTTCTGGGACTGGCTACTGTGACTATTAGGCCCTCTGCCATGTCTTCGATATTAAGTCTTTATTTCAACCATTAGTCACTATTTACAAAGTCATATCTGGGTTTTGAGTAAAACGGTGGCTTCGTTACTCAAGCTCGTCTATTGAGATTTGGCGGCAGCGAGGAAATACACGATACACTAGTTTCTTCATGATTACTTCATTTGTGCGCTTTCACTGAACAAAATTAATCTAATTCCCACCTAAATTAATCAATTTCACTCAATTAATATATCTAAATCTCAATAATTATGACCCTATTTATTTACGATGGCGTGCCATCGCACCAAAACTCCACTCTTTTTTTAATTATTTGTCCGTTTCTGGGACCGGCTAAGACGTTTGGCCATGCTGCCACGTCTCCAGTATTAACAAATTTTTTTCCTTATTATTTATTATCAATCCATTTCATTAGTTTCTTTAATAATTATATTTATAGTCATATGTTGTTATGGAAACTAGAAAGTCACATTAGGGTCTTGAGCAAAGTGGTGGGTTTGGCTTGCCATTTTGTGAGATTTGGCGACAACGAAGAATTTAATATAAGATGTACTAATTTATTCATAAATAGTTCACTTGTGAACTTTACTAAACAAAATTAAACTTATTGACACCTGAATTAACCATTTTAAAAACATAATATAGACGAAGGTCAATAATTAGAAAAAAGTACGATCATCTTTCAAGATAACGCCATAACTCCATTGTTTTTTTAATTATTTTGTCCCTATCTATAACAGGGAAAAATTGAAAATGATTTTCAATGCACTACTTCAATTTCTTATATTGTTATAGTCACAAGTCGTTAAAGAATGTCATATCACTGTCTTGAATAAAGCGGTGACCTCCTTACTAAAGCAGTTCATTTAGTGAGATTTCGCGACAATGATACGATACATTCATTTCTTCAAAAATATTTCACTTATGCACTTGAACTAAAATGCCACCTAAATTGACTACCGTCTTTCTCAATGGCGCCAAACCTTTGTACCTATAACGCTCGTTTCTTGCTGCTTAGTCTATATTTCTATAGACTATAACCTTAAGTGACCGAGGAGTCGGGATCATAACAAGGATAAATAAAAATAAATATAAAAAAAATCGTTAGTATATTGTCACATATTAACATTTCACATAAAACATTACATAATTTAGTAAAATATTTATATTATTATTTTTGTTTAATAGCACAGTACATTGATTCATTCATTCTTCCTCTTTCTTTTTCACCATTTCAAGGCCCGAACATGGACACTACAAATCTTTTATTAAAAAAAACGTTTTTATATAATAAAGCATAGTATATTGTTCAACTTTAAATTAATTGCAGTTCATGTATGCAAGTTTCAATAATAGCAATGTAGTCTCAACGCGTGAAGTTTTTAGTGTGTTTAGAAGTGAACGTTTTTTAAGGTTAGTCGCTTTGTTTTATTATTAAGTGTATCCAGATTTGATTATATAGCTGACATGACAGAAAATAAAATTCAATATGGCTGATAAAATGGATGGATGATAAAAAAATTTGCAATATCAATATTAAGACGTATTTAGACCTTTTGTATAATTTTCATTCCGGAAAACTTAAAGGCTTTATAAACTTATATAAGCAACACTACATATTTTCTAAGATTTATAAGAATAGCGGCGCGTTTAAAAGATATTTTACCACTACATTTATATATTCGTATGTGGGCCCCTGTGGTTACACAAAGTTAGACATAAAATATATTCTTAGTTACATAATAGTTTCATTCATCTTCAACATACAATTATTTTTCTTGCATAACATATTTGTGAATAGGCCTGTTACCCAACTATGTTATGAACTAAGAAAACCTACAACGAGCACGGAAATACTAAGCATACTAAAGTATAATTTCATTATTATTATTGCACAAAAACCTCCAAATATAATAATCTATGTACAGTAAGGCTTCATTTCACAGTTTAAAGGCACATGTAATTTAACAGTCACAGTATAATAACGACAACTCTAACGAAAATCACATTGAAAGTATTTTTAATCAGTTTTCAAAGCAATTAAGAACAAAGAGTAGTTTCTTGATTTCTTGAAAAAAAAATAGCGTATTCGTTGGAGGTGTCGAAATAATTAAGGACGTTGGTTCTTGACACAGACTTCATCAGTTTTGAATATACACGATTTAAAATCGTAGTCATACTTTTAAATATGCGTAATATAAATTTTACCATACTTAATTATAATTAAGGCATTACAAATATATTGTGAAAATAATTTATAGTTTTCTACACACAGTACAGTCTTAGGCTGATAATAAATTATCAGACAAGGCTGAAATTATCAAATGAAAAAGAGATTAGAATACAACACGAGAAACGGTACTCAGGGTCTTTGGTAGTTCTGATGTCCTAAAGCAACTATATAAAGGAATAGTTGTCTTATTTATTTGAATTGTCAGAATAAAAAAAAACTACTTGTGATCATCTGTTTTCATAAATGTTTTCCAATGATAAAGATGAAGACTGAAACAAAAAACTAAAAAATAATCAATCGCACAAAACATTCATTAACAACCAAGTATAGTAAATAAGTATAGAGATTCAAGTTTTTTTTTAATTTAAGACAAGATTTTATTCTTCTTCTTATGCTATATTATCGTAAAATTACATTTTGCACATGTTATTTTGTTAAATATCTAAATGTAAACCAACCTAAAAGCATATACTTTTTGTTATTAATAATCTAAATGAAATAATTTCTGCAAAAATACAACCTAAATACTACAACAAAATAAATACTGGCAGTTCGGATGTTACAAGTCACTCAACACAAAATTATGTATATCAGTGAATGGAAAATGGCAGTGAAAATGCATAGAATGATATGTCTCCTTAGCTCATACCCAGGTACATATTAAAATATCTTCGTGTAATCCCACTAAAATAGACGAAACAGAGAGAACATAGATTTTTGACACACGCATGTGTATTGAGTAAACCCTAATTGAATATTACGTAAAACTTAAATTACAAAAAATGAAATATTGTAGTCAGAATGTAATTTTTGGGCTTTGTAAGGAATGACTACAATTTTATGAAAGTTTTGAAAATTTTCCATTCACTGATTTGTCTAACATATTTATATTGAAAATGTTTAAAAAGAGTACTAAACAAGTAGTAAAAAAGTAAGTAACGCTTTTATTCAATAAGAATAACATTAACAGTAACAGTAACATTTTTTACGTTTTTTCCTATATCATAAAATTAAAAGGCTATATAACCATTTTTTTGGAAACTTATATTGGCACTTGGCGGATTAAGTTTGGATTCTTCTAAAAGCCTTCTTTGGAATTGTATTAAGGCATTTTAATGTTAAGAGCATACTTATCACACATTATTTAAATATTGACTAAATAGTCTATTTGACCAGAAATATTATAAATGGATTAATACGAAATGTATGAAAGTGGTCTAAGTGGATTATTGCTTACTTGATATCTTTAAAAGAGCGATCAGGGTGCTGATTATGTATCTCAGTTGCCAACTCAAAATGGAAAAGTGTACATCAAATGACGTCATTTGTGTTTGCTATCTCTATTGTATTTCTGTTGGTCACTGGAGATAGCAAATATAAAACACGTCATTTGACAGCTATTTGATTTACACTTTTCCATTTTAGTTGGCAACTAAGATACATAATCAGCCCCCAGTTCAGAGAAATCAGTCAGACATACTTTTGGTCAAATGTTTTCTGTTATTAAAATATATCACTTTTCTGCATAAGTGCTAGTAAAATAAACATCATACATAATATATATAAAAATGGCACGTAACTTGTGTGTGTTATTTTAAGCTTTTGTTAATTTTTATTTTCATCATTGTTAATACAAAATAAAATCCAGAAATCGACCTTACAACTGCTACAAAAAAGTCAGTAAAATAAGATTTTTAGCTCTCTTTCAAACTAACTTTAACTCTTTTTCAACACTAATATTGGTGTGCTTAGCAAAAGTACATATCTCAGGCCAAGGACTGCTATCACTCTAATTAGGCGCTCGCTACTCCGGCACCTCTCTAATTTTAGAAATCTTATAATTGGGCCTCTTTTTCCTTGGACGAAAATTAGTTATATGTCAGGCTTATTTTATTTGTTAAATATTATACTTCGAATTTCACTTAAAATTTTAAATAAAAAACTAATAGTAATTTAACTGGGCTATAATTATGTAGATGTTGCCAAGTTATTTTGCTTGTACATATTCTGTACTAGCTTCCGCCCACGATTCCGTCCGCGGATGTCGGTCTTCGCGTGATAAAATTGAAAAATTAAGATTTTTTTACGTATTTCTCCAGGATAAAAAGTATCCCATTTTATGTCCAAGATAATAAGGTATAATCATACCAAGTTTTATCGAAATCGAACCGTTAGTTTTCACGTGTTGCCTGAACATACAGACAGACAGACAATTTTTTTTAATCACATATTTGGGTTTAGTATCGATCCATTATTATGCTATTTATTTTTTAATATTTGCCACTGCTATTTATTTTTTAATATTTTCAATGTACATAATTGACCCTTCTACAGATTTATTATATGCATAGATTTCTTTTATGTATTTTGCCGGTGTAATGTTCACTCTCTTTTATTTTTATATATGGCTTTTTTATGGCAGTTTTGTATGCATTAATATGTATGTAATTAATAACTTATTACTTAGTAGCCATGATATAGATTTTTGTTGAGTTACAATTAAAAACACATTTTCATATTCCAACGTTTTACTATAAATACCTAATATAGTGTTAGTGTGAAGAGATTGTAGACTATTTCTGCTATAAAATTTCAATGTTTTATTGATCCTTAAGGCAACATGAAAATAGGTGGGCAAGGCAAATTTCTTAAACACTAAATAATATCATCATCATCAGCCGGAGGACGTCCACTGCTGGACATAGGCCTGGTAAATAATATATATATATATTTGTCATTAATTATTTTTCATGTCAAATTGTTAGAAATATTAATTTTGTGTACATTTAAATATACCATTGTAATGTATAAAATTTCGGTTATATTTGTTATTTTATCTCTTTCATATTGGATATAATAAAACATGATAAAGTTTAAGAAACCAAATTGCGGTAGTTAAAGGCACGCTTGAAGTAAGCATCTATCGCAACTGCAAAATTAATATAAATCAGTTTTTTATTATTGATCGTAGGCACTTGGCGGAATTCTATTGCATATAATTTTTTTTAAATAACACTTTTCCTTTGCAATGTTATACTTTATCAAACACCTTCCATCTTATTAAATTAAATCTAAGGTTTAATCTTCCGTTAAAATCTGTATTACAATGTACTAAAGACTACAATGTCAATTTAAACCTTGGAGTACTATTATCTGTGTTAAATATTAAGACAGTTAATACTAGACTTAATGACAAAGCCTTGATGACGCAGTAAAAATTGGAACCGATTACTTCGAGTGTAATATAAATTGTATTGTCATAATCTGGTACCAAAAATAAAAGTTGCGGTTAAATAATAACCGCGCGTTCAAACTTGCGATTTTTATATATTTCATATTATTGTATAACATTTTTTCGACATTTAAGTGTCATTGAATAAAAGTCCAACATGAAAGAGATAACGAAAAAAAATCGCAATTGTGAACGCGCGGTCAACATAATCATAGGATCTGAATAAAGCTTAAGATACATTACCGAAGTTGAAACAAAAAAGATTCAACGTTTCATTTTCTCTAGGATAGGCAGAATCATTTCGAAGGTGGGTCGTTTGCCGGGATCCTCGTTCATACAGATCTTGATCAGTTTTGAGATGTGAGATGAAATACCAGGTGGAATGGTTATGCGTAGGCCTTCAAGTGCAATCTTCATACCACACTCCATAGGAGATAAGTCAGCGAATGGAATCTGAAATTAAAAATTTATCATTTATTTCACTCTTTATTGTTCACAAAATAGTAATTAAAAAGTGAACATGTTAACTATGATGATTGAAAAAACAGAAAGCGAGCCTATATTTAAATAATTAAGGGCAGTAAAACTGCAAAAACCGACTCTAATTATTTTATCAGGAAATTGTTGCCATTTGATTATTCTTTTTTCGAAAGATAGCAAATAATTCCGAAATCATCCCACATAAATTGTATCAACATCGTACTAGTAATTTTTGAGTTTTACTTAATAATGCATAAATATTTGTTTATGTCAACGACATTATCAAACATTTACATAGTATTAAGTATAGCTCAAATAACGACTAAAGCACCCGTCATGAGAAGCCATAAATTATGTAAACAAACATCTTTTACCAAGTATTTTCTTTTACTTCGAGACAACAATAAACTGACCATATTCAATCGAAATAAAAAAAAAACGGGTTATATGAAAGTAACAACTTATTTAATTTAGTCGGATCATATCTAACAACTGACGTTTGAGTGTCTTGGTACGGGGACGCGCCGGTCGCCGGGAATGCAAACCATCGGTTCGTCTTGTGGAAATAAACGCGTCATTCGAGTTTTGAATTTTTCATTGCTTTGTTAAAATCGCGGATTTGGTTGTTATTGTTATTTTTTTTATCTTTTCGTTATCACTTTGTTATTGTTGTTAGTTTTGTTAATTGTAGCCTTAATTTTATTTTTTTTTATCCATTATTTGTTATTGTGTATTAACGTATAATGAAGCCAGTACCCAGTACATCTAAGGAAATCAATTTGCCACGAAAAAAATGTCAAAACATACGTAATTTATTATACATATTTAAATTATTAATTAATTAAATATTAAAAAAAATTCTTTTATCTTTGAACCAAATGTTGTTAACTCCCGAACGTTTGTTTACATAATTTACAGCATCTCATGACGGGTACTTTAGTCGAATCGTGATAAAATTAATATAGGACCACCACAAAATTATGACCTATGTTTTTAAAAAAGAACTATCAAAAATCGGTTAGTTATAGACCGGGTAATTGCGTAACAAACATACATATTGTTTTAATAAAACGTAGTCGGATTGAAAGCCGCGTCCTTTTTTTAAGCGGTTCAACTTTTTATTTTCAAAAGTAGTTTCAAAATGGAACAGACATACAAACATACGTACTATCGCGTTTATAATATCAGAGAGCAGGGGAGTGGGGATTAGCTTGGATGCCACATTATCATGAATATAGAAATTATTTAGTAGGAAGCTATCTACTGTTCAGCAAACAAAGTAGATTATATTATCAGTTTAGGTATTAAGACGACATTGAACAACTAACATAATCCCAGTCAATAATTAATAAGTATATAAACATAGATACGGCCTACATTACGAGCGCGCTTGTTGATTTACAGAGATAATAGTTTCATATAGATATTGTAGATGTCGCTTTCTGCTGAATAGGGTAGCACCATAGGCTTCATATGCATGTCTTCCGGCTATTCTACTCTAAGATTAATTGTTGGCACGAATAGGTCAGGCGGTGGTACTAATTTAAAGGTAAAGGTGGGCTGTATATAGTATGGAGTAAGGTGTATGGGTACCTCTCTGGTGGCGAGCTCCCAGAGCAGCACGGCGAAGCTCCACATGTCTGCGGCCTCCCAGTTGCGTTTGGCGCTGGGCTTGTGGAGGGTCTCGGGCGCCATCCACGCCGGCGCGTACACCCGCCCGCGCTCCTGGAACGAGAACTTGGCGTCCGCCATGTTGATGCGGGCCGTCAGGTCCTCGTCGATCTAGTTATCAAACACACATTATTCCTATTCCTATCACAGGTCAGACACATTTAAATGGATACCCCCTAACATTGACACTATGTATAATAATTATACTAGTCAAAAGGTTCCATAAGTTAATGATAATTGATAACAATTGATTATTATTTTAGAAGCATTCGAATGCAATTAGCCGCAGAAATGATTTTTAACATGGATGAGTTCAAACTTAAAGAAATTGAATTACTTTTTTAATTATATAGTGATTTATCAAAAGATAAAAAAAGGTGTGTGTGCGATTCAAAGATGACAGAAGTGAAACTTCGAAAACCGACAAAAGAATGAGATGAATATATATTTGTGTCTTACCTGTCGTTTTTCCGTTTCACCCGTTTTGAAATCACAACGATTCTAAAGAAGTTTCACTTCAAAAAAACTCTCATATCAATGGACGGAGTTTTCGATTATTCTAGATTTATAGAGAATCAAAGATTTTTTATTTGCATTTGTTATTGTATTTGGGTGTAAGGCGTCACAATGTGTTCCACTGACCATGACGTGCTTGCTGTTGAGGTGGTAGACGGGCAGGCGGTCACGGTCCCGCAGTGTGTGGAGGTAGGCGAGACCGGCGGCCACGTCCCGCGCCAGCCG
>NJDD01002687.1:133160-157942 GCA_002245505.1 Calephelis nemesis
ATAAATATTAAGTATTGATTACCCATAATAGAAACAATCATACAATAACACAAAATGCACATTTACTACTCCTCTTTATAAGATACGTAGGTAGGTACTACGTAGATATATAGATAATATACTAGTACTAGATAGATAGATAATATACTAGATAATATACGTAGTAGGTAGATAATACGTAAATTGTTTGCAAACATTTAGGTTCTTAGCGTCTAACATAGTTAGGTACGTAATTAGCTAAAAAGTTATGCAAAAAATAACAAAGGTTGTAACATAATCACTTACTTAAACACTCAGAAACTTTTAGAGTTTTTATTGCTGACGTTACTACTGTACTATTGTATTAATATTGCAATAATAAATCAACTCTTAACTAACAAACATAGGTACCTACGATAGCTACGCAAGAATATAGGTTATAAAATTATTAAGGTTTAAATTATCGAGTTATTAAAGAACAATTTACGGTGATTTATAAATACAACAAATGTCAAAAATACAGTTTGTACTTACCAATTTTCTTAAGTTTTTACACAGTTAAACTCCTTTCTCTAATGTTATTTTCATCACAATGCCCTCATGGCTCGCACAGTTGCGCGCGATTGAAAACGGAACACAAATCCTTCATGTGCATTTCGGCACATACGGTTTTTTATAAACGGTCAAAATACATATGGAATATGTTATACCTATTTCTAAAAGGAATATCACAAAAAGGAATTTACCAGCTTGTGTTTAGTGAAAAAACGAAAAAATAAAAAAATGCACATGTGGAATTTGGCAGGCGCAGCGACATATATTTTGGTATCTTTCTGCAACTTAAGATACGAAGATGTAAAATTTTACATTATACTCGTAGCTGTCGTGTGTTGTCTCTTGACGATTTCTATAGAAAGATGCACAGACCAATTAGAGTACTACGTAGTCTTTCTTTTTCTTTCTTTAGGTTTTGACCTTAATTATTGACAAAGTCATGTCTAGGTCTTGAGTAAAACGGTGGCTTCGTTCTCAAACTTGTCTATTGAGATTTGGTGGCAGCGAGGAAATACATGATACATTATTTTCTTCATGATTACTTCATTTGTGCACTTTTACTGACCAAAATTTATATAATTTCTATCTAAATTAACTAATTTCACTAAATATAAATACGAAATTCAATAATCAAAAAAAAATACGATCGTCTTAATTCACGATGGTGCCAAAACTCTCCTAGTTTTTTTTATGTTATTGTTATTATATTTTTTACTAGTTAATTTGCCCCTTTCTTGGACCAGCTTGGACCTTTAGGCCGTGATGCCATGTCTTCTGTATTAATTAAATCTTATTTTTTGTAAGTTCATTTGTTCCTTTCTGCATGCTGTCACGTCTTCCTTATTAATTAGTTATTTTCCTTGCTGATTGTTTTCAATTCAATTCTTTCTTCTTTATTTAGTTTCTTATCATCTTGTTTCTTATTATTTTATTTCTACTTTTTTTGTATCATCCTTCTTGAAAAGCCATTTCTTTCACGAAGTTCAGAGGCTATTTAGGTCCTTGAACGTCTTTATCTTGTAATTCCTTAAAAGTTTTCATGTTGTGTGTGTTGTATAATGTGTTTCATTTTTTTTAAATTGAAACTAGTTAGTAATTAATTTGCAATGACTAGGTATCTACCATACTAACTAAAAAAAACTAGCTGTCAGTGTCAGATTGATGATTACTATTGATTGACAATCTCTTAAATTTTGCGCGATTTTAGAACGCATAGTTTAGGCGGCATGCGCCGAATTTTTAAGTATTTACAGTATTCTACGATATTTAAGAATTCTTAGTAAACACATGTGAAGTACTTTATAAATATTAAAAACAAAATAAACGCTAAAAAATACAATACGGCTTCTATTTAAATAGTAGCAGATGTTTATTTAGATTGTTCAATTAACATTGTGGAAACAGAAAAATGTATGATTTTAGTCACGATTTTGATACAGTTACTCCAAATGTGTGGATAAGCAATGAAGATGCATGGAAAGAAAGACTCACAAGCTTACCAAATTGGCATAAGGTAATATATTTTTCATTCTGAATAATTTGATAAACACGGGCTAAGTGCATTGACCTTTAACTAACCTTTCAGATTCCACTTATAAATGCGAATGCCTCTCACAATCTATCTGATGGCACTTTAGCAAGATTTCGAGGCATGATTCAAGATATGCATAACCCAGAGTTCTATTTTGAGCAATTCGAAGTATACAATAGTGTTACAAATGAAGTGAAAACGAAGACTGGAAAATACACAGACACTGCTAACATTCTGGTAATTATATTGCCTATGTATCTTATATTATATTGATGTTAGTACATTTTAAATAATAATTTGCCTTGATGTTACACTGCCATAAGTAATCTTCAACTTGTAATAACAACCATTATTTTTGTTAAATGTCTGCCTTGTAAGTCATGCAAGTATGAACATCTGATGTTAAAGATAAAGGTCAATGATTTATCTGACTAGATCCATAATATCTAATAGGCACATAAATTAATTTGCATTTAGCTACTAAGAACTATAAAATATTATTGCTTATTTTACTATTGTTCTTGTCATGAGGTGAAAAGATCAACATTGAAGCTTTAATTTGCAGGAGAATGAAAAGCTCAATTACACTGAAAATTTAAAAAGTGCACAACGTCAAACATTAGTTGTAGTTTCAATCCCAGGTCTGAATGAATGGGCCCAAGACATAGAACACCAGCAAAACCATTTAAAACATCTTGAACAACAACCTAATTCATCACTTCGACTAAATGCAACAAAGTTAAAACGGAGCTTTGAAGAAACAGAAGAAGATCCCAATGCCATGGAAGTAGTTGAGAATGAAACTGTCAAAGAACTTAAAACAAGTGAAGTTAAATCAGAACCTGAGAATTGCATTTCTAGAGAACATTTACTGAATTTCCCTTTGCCTGATGTTGTTAGCAAGTCTTGCTTGGTTAAGGTAACATTATTTATCATACTAAACTTATGTGTTAATTACTTTAAACTGATAGTCTGTTAAAAAACAAAATAACTTAATTTTGTTACAATAAAGTTTTGACAAAACTTTTTTATAGACTTTGTCCCTTAATTTGATGATGACAATTGAGTTAGTAAAAATGAAGATTAATGTGTATTAGTCTTGTACCTGCTCTTTCACAATAAATAATATTAATAATAATTGTTTATTTGCCAAAAATGTGGTACTTACAGTAAGTACGTACTTACAGTACATTTATAAGAGCACTCCCTACTAGAACATTTTAGTTATCTGGCTGAGCACTCTGCTCGCCCAATAGCCTGGTAACGTTGTAAAAGTCGTTAGACGTACACAACAGTAGACATTTTGAAAAAAGAACATTTTAGTTTTGTACAACACAACACTAACCACCTTAATAATAAACATGGACTAATGTGGGAATAAAGTTAAGTTGATATTGTAGTCTTTATCACATTATAATAAAGACTGTAATTCCAGGTTGAACCTCTGAATGCTTTCTTCTCTGTTTTTTAATTAGACAGTGAAAGTTAATTGTTTATACACACACACTTAGATTTTTAGTTCAAAGTATAAGTACTTGTTGTACAGTGCAAATATATGTTTCCTATTTGTACATGATTGGAGAACTACACAAGACTAACTTGTATACCAGATCATACATCCTTTGGTTCGATTCCCAATAAAAACAGGCAATTGTACAAATATATCTTTAGGTTGTATTTACTTTATTTTATAAAATGTATTTCTTTGTTTTAGTGTTGTTAACAACATCCATATTACAAGCACTTTCTTTGCTTGCTTTGTGGTGAAAGTTGTTAAAGTCAATTTGTGTAATATGTTTGCCATTATACTATCTTGACTCTTTAAATTTACTACTAGTTAGCACTAAAATGCTCTTCCTAAATTTACACATAGCCTTACAAAGACATTAAATTTAATAGTCTATCTTCAACCTAATATATCACATGCAGCTCACTAGCTGTTGCCTGTGTGAATGGTTCCACAGGAACATTTTTTCCGAATAAAAACTATCCTATTTAAATCCAAGGAACCCTTATATATGTAGTATGCCAAATTTTGTGAACATCGGTTCAGCAGTGTTTGTGTGAAGGAGTAACAAACAAACACACAAACTTTCACTATTACAAACTATTTTTACTATTTTTAGGTATATGATGACAATGATAATTTAAAAATCAATGATATGATTGAAGTGATTGGCTTTTTGTCTGTGGATGCAGCATTATCGGGAGAATTTCTACCAGAAAAAAATAGTTTATTAGAACCATCTTGTGAAACGGATGCAGAAATTTTAACACATAACCCACCTCCTAGCCTAGTACCACGATTACATGCAGTATATGTAAAAAAATTGGATCACTGTAATCCATTAATAAAGAACGAAATTAATCAAGGTAAAGTTTTCAAATAAAAGTCCCAATTAAATCAATACTGGCTATATTGTACTTAAAATGATGAAGGTGTTTTGACTAGATGGCTGTCTTGTCATCTTGTTTGGATTGATAGCATCACATTTCCTATTCCTGCTGTCACAATACCCATGGTCACCATCTAAATTTGAGAGTATGACAATCTATAAACTTATTATTTTTACTTTACTATACATAACTATTATATTAATCAAGAAGCTTAATACCCCAGTCTCAGACTGGTAACACACCTTAACATCTGTGGTCTATAGATGTTATACTTTTAAAATCTCTTGTGTATGATGTGTCTTTGGAATTCAAATATTCATTATGGTGTGCAGAATCTTAACAAGAATAGTTTAAAACTGATCTTCCCAACAGACACTCTTAAACAAAGGCCCTAGTCCACAGATAAGAATCTCTTATAATTTTTTTATAGAAACTCAAGTGTAATATGTCCATGGTCTTTTTGCATGATGATCTGCAGAATCATGAACTAAAGAATTATAGCATAGGTTGTAATATGTATAATAAAATATATTTTAGAAGTTGCTTATTAAATTTTGAAGCTAATAACAGTTTTTAATATTTCAGAAGCAATATTAAAAAATGCCAACATAGCACGAGAGCACCTTATGAAAGCTTTAACGGAACTGCTCCTTGGCGATAAATTAGCTGCGGAATACTTAATATGTCATTTAATAGCGTGTGTGTAAGTACTAATTATTCTATTAACGAGATGGGGTCGGGCTCACTCTGAAGAACTTTAGATTTCGCTGTGTTAGGCCACAGTTGTTTTAGGCTAAGAACTCATGAGGCGGTATTCACCCGCAGGTTCTGTAGAATGTAGATTTACATGCAAAAAGTACGAGTACATTTCACGACGCGTTTTACACCGGCAACACGCGGGCTTGTCAGCGGTTTCCGCTAGAATCGTACAAGTTTGCGAGCGATGATTTCAACAGCAACGTCTGCATGACCACAAAATTTACCGGTCTCGTGAGTCAATTCTTAGCCTTAGGAGGTCATCACATACCCTGATTGCCTCTGGACTGTCAACCTGTACTCCAGCCGTGTAGCGCGTATTTTTAATATCAGGAAATTTGTCAGTTAATGCCATTAATAGCAGATAGAAGAGAATTATAAATCATTATAAGTAATTTCATTATTACTGTAAACAAGTTGACAACCATTTACATCGTCATGCTGCTGTTACTATTTTACCGCTCATTTTCAGATACCTACGCCATGACACAATGACACTAGGACAGTTTTGCCTCAACTTATCCAATTTGCCAATACAAAAGTATCCAGATTATGGAAAACAGCTATACAACATAATCAAGCAGTTTGTGACGCAGAGCTACTACTTGCCGCTTACTGTTGATAATATGAATGTCATGGCATTGTTACCCAAGTAAGGATTTTTATTAGGTTTATTATTAGAAGAGAAAGAAACTGACTGATATAATGTTAGGAGATCTTCGTATTCCTGGCACTAATTATAATGGCGAACCCTCCCTGAACCATTAGTGGGGCTCAACCCTGTTGTGTACTATGTTTTTTCGTTTTTATTAAATAATTGAAATATTTTATCAAACTACTGTACAATAGCTCACTCGGATCATCACCATCGCCGTGTGTTGATACCAAAAATGTGAAACGTGCGTTGCCAACCTAAGGCAGGCATATTAAGCTTGCGTATGTTTATCGACTATCTTACCTCCAAGCCAAAACACAATGGTTACCACTGTTATGGCAGGATTGGGTAAAGTAACTGAATTTTATTATGAGAAACAAGAAGGTTTCTATTGTTATAATAAGATAACTGTTTAAAGGATAGAAGCCCTAGATAATTTAGGTGCGTCGCTACCACCTAGTAAATATATAAATATACTAGTTGACCCGGCAGATGCTGTTCTGCTATATTTTTGATTATGTATATTAGTAAAAAAAATTGGGGTAAGCCACCCTTGTCACTTAGGGCTATAAGAAATAGATGTTGGCCGATTCTCAGACCTACTCAATATACTCACAAAATTTCATGAAAATCGTTCAATCAGTTTCCCAGGAGTATGGGAATGAACATTCTGACACGAAAATTTTGTATATAAGAATAGCTGACCCGACAGACTTTGTTCTGTTCCTTTTTTTAAAGTGATTTTAGTAAAAAAAATTGGGGTGAGCCACCTTTGTCACTTAGGGCTGTGAAAAATAGATGTTGGCCGATTCTCAGACCTGCACAATAAACTCACAAAATTTCGAAAATCAGTCGAGCCTTTTCAGTGAAGTTCAAGCACACACACGGTGACATGAGAATTTTATTTGTTAGAAGATACACATTTAGTTAAAAAATTTTTGTTGTACATTTTAGAAAAGACTATGAATGTAACAGGCTAACAAGTGGTATACTACAACTCAGTAAACACACACACCTCGTGTTAGACGAGACGAAGATGGAGCAAGGCCAGCTAGATGCGACTGGGGTCAGCAACATTGGAGCCTTGTCATATTTGATTAAACAACAAAAAATTGAATATGATTTTAAATATTACAAGATGGAGTTTGATTCTGATATATCTGTGCTGATATTGTCGGAAGGAAAGTCTTTGTTGCCTGTAAGTTAACTGTTGAACCACATTGCACCTTAAAGTTACTTGAAATTAACAAAAACATATTTTCATATTTATTGTTTTTTAATATGAGTATATTTGTCTGCTTGGTTTCCATTCAATAACAAAAAAATATTTATTAGAAAATAATAATAACGAAACAATATTATCTAGGCAGAACCTGAACTCTAGTTGTCAACCATTTATATCATCGTAATTACTATTATTGTCAGCGTAATATGACCTTTCAGGCACAATATTATAGCCTCATGTATCTACCTCACTTATGACAACTACTTATTATGTTTGTTGTTAAGAATGAATCAGGAAAAGCATTCTGCTTGATATATCATTATTTTTGATATGTAACTAAAATATTTTAACAAATGAAATTGAAGTTCAATTATTTATGCGTAATAAAATGTTGTTACAACCACATTGTAGTAGTCAACATTCAAAACATTGTGTCCATGGACGATGCCTTCTGTACTAGTCTGTATTTTGTTCTTGTGACATCTGAAGTATAAATTTTGCTTACCTTTTATACAAGAATTGCGTTTTGTCAAAGAGAGCTTTCTGTGTCCTATTACTTATTCTGTTCAATTCTATTTTTAGAGTGATTATCATGTAAGTCTCTGTCCAGAAGAATCATCTCTGAAGATATTTGATGCTATCGTAGAAGCAGCAACTTATTACCTCAAACAGGATATCATGAACATAATACGAGAATATTTGACAAACTTGAAGCTCGTCAAATATACTGTCAGTGAAAACATACAGGTATATTTATATTTCAGTTTATTATTGTGTATTTTAGAAGATTTTTTGTTTTGGGCAAAGACATATTTCCAGATCTAAAGAAAGATCTATCTGGTGGGTACACCCACCAATGATAGTTATAATGCAAACTTAAAGCTAAAATGTTGTCAATTGAGCGTCTTTAAGGTAAAGCCTCAAGGTGGTTTGAGGCCTGAAAGAGGATGTATAGATTGAAATCACTATTTTCTCCCCGATATCTTAGAGATGCATCTGGCTATGGACCAGACGATTTTCTGTGGTTTTACTTAAGAAACTTTGGAACATTATGCCAGAAAACATTTGATATTTTTTCGAAAGCTAGCTAATAATTCCGAGATAAATTTTATATCTCAAAAATATTACCAACATCTCACTGGTAGTTTTGAGTTACTTAACAATGCATTCATTTTCGTTAATGTTAACGATATACCCTCATGAATAATTGGATTGGGTTTTTTCCAGTTCCACTGTGCTTAAATAATGTAACTTCTAAAACTTCTCTTAACAGTTTGTGGAAGATGATTTCATCAAAATGAGAAGCAACAGTGACAGTGACCATCCTGTAACAGCTGACGACCTTCATCGACTGCTGGTCCTGGCGAGACTCGTCAGTCTTTCCAGAGGTTTCGACACACTGAACAAGGAATGTTGGGATATCACAAAAAAAATGGAAGCAGAAAGATTATTGAGATTAAAAAATAGAAATGTAGCACCTACTAACTAAGTTAAACTAATTTGTCTCGTGGTTTCACTTGCATTCGAAAGTCGGAGCATAGTTATTAGAAATCTGTAGACTACCTGTTGCCGACGGATAGTAGATACTAGATACCTTAAACTTCCTAGAGGATTGGGCTAACAAATAAACCGTATAAAATCAAAGGCGGCAAAGTAGGTGTATTGAAGAATACTGAATGAATGAATGAGTGAATGATTGAGATCTTTATTAACTGACTCCCAAAAAGAAGAGGTTATCAATTCTTCTGTTTGTTAATTACTCTACTGAACAAATAGATTCTGAAGGTTATATTTTCGAAAATACTTATGAATTAGAGGTCCTATATAAATTTGATCAAAATCCAACAAGTGATTGGTGATTTATATTTAGTAATAAGTAAATATATTTTTGTACGTTTAGATGACATGGTAATGAATAATGGAGTCCAGTTTTTTGTAATTTTACTATGCCTAAATTTAAATGTCATGTACTCAAAGAGATTTGAAATCAAAGAAAAAGTGGTATTTGTATAAATTGTTTGTTATTACAATAATGTTATTAACTAATTAGGTTGCCAAATTTTAGTTTCGGCCTACTTTTGCATACTTTGATTTTAAATAAACCAAATAGGTAAATTTTTTTCAAATAAGAGTGGTAGTTCACAATAGATGGCAGTTTAATTAAAACACTAGTTTCATTTAATCAGCATAAATATATTTTTTGTACTTTTATATGTAGTTTTTAAACCAATAAAAATAGAAGAAGCGAGTCTGTATTTATTACTATGCCTTGCCTAAGAGTAGAAATTATGGAAGTAGAAAAACTCGACTTCTCAAATGTAGTGAATAATCACTACATAGTATAAAACAAAGTCACGTTCTCTGTCCCTTTGTATGCTTAAATCTTTCGAAATTCGCATCGGATTTCGATGCGGTTTTTTTAATAGATAGAAAGAGGAAGGTGTATCTCAGGTATATCTTATACCCGTGCGAATCCTTGGCGGGCCGCTAGTATATAATAAATTTACCGCAACACAAAATAAACTATGAAACCTTCATCTAATGTAGGTTTATTTAATGTAATTCCTGGCTGGAAAGTTTCTGTCATAGACAAAGAGAATATAATCACTACGTTTTGTCATAGACGTGGACGTCAATCTAAACACGCGGTAGTGTGTCAGCAAAGTTCAAAATAAAGAACTGGCGATGCAGCTCATTCGATTTAAGTACTTACTTTTTTTACCCTTTCTCTGCGATCAATTCCATACACATACATGAAATTTGACATATTTACTATCAGCCTCCCATTTTATATAAAATACTGAATTTATTAATTAGATTTTAAACGTATCAATATTTTAACGTTTAAAATCCCAAATATTCGTGACTGACTCACTTATAGATGAAAAAATCGGTTCTAATTCCAGACGACTTAGAAACATAGTATTTGAAGCAAAGGTTTACCTTTTAGTTAGTTAAGTAGAACCATTAGTATGTCTATTGCGTAAGTACAAAAAACTGAAAAAAATCATAATTAGTCGCAGTAAATGTAGTAATAAAATTTTGTATGAAAGTAGGTGGTATAATTTAATATTTCGGGGAAACACTGGATAGTAATATATTCGTCTAAAATATTATCTTGAAAGCTTAAATTTCATGTTACTACAACTTGAATTTCATGATTTTCTACATGGAACTTGACGCCCATGTATTCTTTTATCTGTAAAGTCGGCAAAGATGCATATTCTTAATATTAAACTTAGCTATCGTATCCCATTTATTTTTTTATCTGCGGATACCATTTCGACACCGCAGCCATCCCTTAAACGACACCACTACGCATTCCACATTGGTCTATCATGACCGATTACCGGTCGTAGCCTCATTACCTACCGCCATAAGTCCATAGTTGGGCAACATTATTCAAATAATTCACTTCGTTAATCGCTAATCCTTTACTAAAAAAGTTAACTTCGTTAATAGCAGTATAAAAGCTTTAAAGCGTTACATTTCGGACCATTTAACGGAATTTAATTTCGTAGGATTTAACGTAAATAACCATTGCTTTAATGATCTACCTACATAAAAAAAACTGTTTTTGGGTTTTGAAATTTCAACAGTTTATACACAAGGACAGCTAATCTAGAAATCATGAAGTAGATATATTAGGTTGTAGGTCTTTTTTTTATATTGTAAGGCAAACAAGCAGACGGATTTTCTGATGGTAAGAAATTTACTTCGCCTAGAAACACCAAAGGTGGTAATGGTGCTTTGCCAAAGTGAGGCCGGGATGTTAGACCTCGAGCAAGATTAAGTTTACCAGCTACCTTACCTTCTGAACTGGAATACGCCAATGGCAAGCACTGACAAAGCGGTGGTACCAATCGGGACGAGTTGTTACGAAACTCTACCACCTAGTAGGATATCACGGTACTTGTGACAATAAACCTATTTACGAGCTGCCTGGCAGGAAGGCAGATGATCTATTCTGCAAAGGAGCCTGGACCAACACGGGGAAAAGGTCGTAATATTATCTCTCCTTATTTTTGTTTTTTGTTTTAAGATAGCGAACCAGTAGAAGGCTGTTGGTAAGAGATAATCGTGACCCATAGATGTAGGAACGTTGATTTTTGGAGGTCAATTCTGCAAGTCTCCGCTATCTACCGGAACATAACACATGTTATGTCGGCAGAAATTGGTAAGGCCGTGCATCTCTACCGGGACGAGTTGCAGCACGGCACACTGCCACCAGTGGTTTTGATGGTAATGATCCATTTAGCAGCGGTGGATTTACACTAAGGGCAGTCGGGGCACTCGCTCAGGACGGCAAATGTTTTAGGGCGGCAAAATTTTTAAAGTAAAAAAAAAATTTTATTCTTATCGAGATATCCCAATATCATTAATTAATTCTATTCATTTATAATTTTTTGTTTAATTGATAATTCAAAAATTCAATTCATTCATTATTTATAAATTATAATTTTGGCACTTTTTTAGTAAAAATTAATTATCAAAATGACTATCAATTTTCTTTCTTGGAGATTTCAAATAATAATCGAATTTTATATTTTCTGGAATTAAAGAAATTTAATTAGTATTTATTTTTGAAAAATTGAAAAAAAATCGGAATTATTTTTTGCATTTCTTAAAACATCAACTTTAACAATCATTCAATTAAAAAGATTTGGAAAACGGTTGACCCAAAAGGCCATCCCTGCAACTTCCCGCCAATTCCATACCTTAACGCTTGAAATTGCACTTACGACGTTTCTGAAATATTCGAGCTCAAAAATACAAGTTGTGTGTTATAAATATGAAATAGCTTTTGTATGCTTTTGAGCTCTTTTAGCTCAAAAGGCTGATAGAAGTTTAATAAAACAGTAAATTTTGAATTTTCAAACTGCAATAATTTCTAAATGAATAAATCGATATTCACGCGGTTGGCAGTATTCTACGCACTTTTTCAGAATCTATGATAAACTTTTGAACACAAACTGATCGAACCGAAAATCTTAGGGAAATTTGAAAAAATCACTTTTTCCGAATTTTTTCGACAACGATAACTCATGAATAAATCAGCCGATTTTTACGTTCTTGGTGGCGATCGACGTGATTTTTTAGACTCAAATAATTATTAATAAACTAATTGTTTTATTCTATCACAAACGATCCAAAAAGAAATGTTGAATTTATGTGAAGAAACACTTTTTTCTAAATTTTTCGTTTTCGATAAGTCTCGAACGAATCAACCGATTCTGACCGGATTGGTGGCAACCTAAGTGGTTATTTAAACTTAAGAGCTGATTAGTTTTTGGAATTAGTCGGGAAGCCGTCTAGAAGTTATTCCAAAAAAAAACGATGATTTGAAAATTTCTTTTTTCGAATACTAAGGAGAATTTTAAATCTACAAAACAATATATAGTTTAAAAAAGTAAAAAATCACGCTTTTATAAATAAACCAAAGTAAAATTAATAATTGTTTAAAAAAACTCAAAACACGCTTTTTATAGAAAATAAAACTAAAAAATAGAAAATAAATTTTAACAAATTTAAATTAAGAATAGTGTTAAAATTTTCAATAAATATAAATTAATAATAATGTGAATGAAAAAATGTTTTATTAAAAAAAAGGGTGGGGCGCTTTTTAAGATATTATCAAAATGATAATCACTCTACTCATATCTGTCAATAAAAAAAATAAAAAATCAGCATGAAAACGTCTTTCTACGCGTACCTATTTCCTCCCTTAAGTATAATTCTTGTCTAGAGGGCGGACTTTTTTCCAGTGCCCAGGGGCGGCTTTGAGTATAAATCCGGCCCTGCCATTTAGTCTTTTCTCTTATTACGATGGCGGAAGGCAGATCTTCTGTTTTAAATAGGAGACCCGGACCATCATGCGGAAAACCAAAAAAGTGACAAAAAGATTTTTGAAGTAAACTTAGAAGTTAGTTCGCAATCGCAATGAAAACTTTATTGATTTACGATTGACAAGTTAATGGCTAATGCCGGTTGACAAACGCGTAGTTGTTTGACGTTGTATTCGAAATTCCGTTCCTGGGATAAATTTTATTTAGTAGGTAAAAATATTGAACTTTGAATTATATTAAAATGTAAGGCGACCTATAATAATTATGTCCCTGAGACAGACCCACCTCCGCTTTGTCGGAGGCCCCGTCACGTGATTCTAGACCCCGACGACCCCATCACCGAGGCAAACGCCTCATACAACACTACACATATATATATACAAACTCGCGACACCGCCGCCGCCAGGGGCAGCGAAGACCTTTGTTCCCGCCTGGGCGGAACACAGCCACGATGTCCTCTCCGGAAACAAACTACGATCCCACCCTAAGCCAAGGTACGGTCTCACAGGAGACACTCTCTCAGGGAGAGGAGTCTCAGCACAAGCTGAGCACTCTGCTCGTCCACTAGCCTGGTGACGTTGTAAAAGTCGTTAGACGTAGTTACACAGTAGTAGTCATTAAAAAAAGTGAGGTGAATTAATCCAGTTAAGTATTAAGAGCCAGAAGCGTTTAAACGATAGTTTGCTGTCTAATGCCATATTTTTTTACGATTACGCTTATCACAAATTGTAAAGACTTACAAACAAGTACTTCACTCAAATTATAAAGACGCAATATGTTGGTACTGCCTACGGTAAGAGACAGTCATACCCTTTATAAGTAATATTTGTTATAGAAGCAAAGCCGCTCTCCGGTGGTGAGGTTGTTAAAATCATCTAAAAATAATTGATGCCTCATGCCAATAATTAGAGGTATCATAGTAATTTGTGTCATGATAAACAAAGATCAGCGTAGCTGGAAGTGAAACCGAGCTTTAAATATACCTACCGTACCTAGACAAACCTTGAGTAACGGTTGTTTACGTGACCGTCAACTGTCAGTTTTGCCGTCTTAAGACAGTTTGTCAAAGTCAAAAATGTCAAGTGGGTTGTAAAATTGTACTTTGAATTGTACAGCCGAGTCTGTGTTGAAATTAGCATTAATTTTTAAATGAAATTGTAACTTACTAACAGAAACTTGAACTACAAATAAAATGACGAGTAAAAATAAATCTGCAGATAATATAAGTAAAACCAAATCAGCAGATAATGTGTGGAAAAAAGCAATTACAGCAAGCTCCGAGTGGCCTGATAAGGTTAATTAAATATTTAGTAATAGATTAGCCCAGAAGTTTAGCATTTTTTTAACAATAATGCTTTGTTTTCAGGATGAATTCTTGGATGTAATTTATTGGATGCGCCAAATTATAGGCATAGTCTTAGGCTTGTGTTGGGGCTTATTACCGTTAAAGGGATTTTTTGGATTACTACTGTAAGATTTTATAATGTTATTTTCATTTACTATGTAAATACATTCAGCATGAAAAATACCGTTTGTCATAATTATAAATTACAGATTTGTGGCAGTGAATGCTGCTGTGATTTATGCCTATGTCAGCAGTTTCCAAAATGTGGATGAGGAAGAATATGGTGGTATGTGGGAAATCACCAAAGAAGGATTCATGACCTCATTTGCTGGATTTTTAGTAAGTGTTATTTTTGTCCTCTAAAATGTAGGTAAAGAATTCTCGTCTCAGTAAAAATCCCTTCCTTATCCTTCTAATTGATTTTATAAATGTTCGTAAACTTTATAGTTAATATTTATATTTTCAAGCAATAAGCATAAACTGTGTTAATTATTTATCACTGCTGGGGGGTTACCATAAGCTCTTAAAACAGTAGGTATTATTTCAATCATACTGATTGTCATTGCAGAAAGACAACTTTATTACATATGAACCATAAAGTTGCTTATGTAAGCAAACTTTTAGCAAGATAGAATAATACTGGTATAAGCGTTCATGGTATGGCCCCTGGTCTAGTTCTGTGCTCTTTGAGCTTGCCGGTGTAGGACCACCTGATCTATTTCTGCCACCATAGTGTCAGTTTTTGGCAGTCATATTCTTGTCTGGTGTTAAAGGAGTTATTAGACTTGCACATTGGCCCTGACACCATGGCCAGAAGTTGTTAGGTGGAATGTGCAACTAGGCCACAGTTATCTTTTCATTTTTCTATCAGGTGGGTCATGTGCTTGCTTGTTTTCTTATCATACAAACATTAACATGTTGCGGCCAATTTATTTATACAGAATACACCAACTGCCTACCTATGAAAATACAAACATAGGTTAAATATGTTATAAGTAACAAAATCACAAGTAATACAGTGCTGTGCAGTTATTAGTCTAGCAAGGAATTAACATCCTTACCTACTGATATATTGTTGCCATTAAATATTATATTCCATAGTTCAAGAGGGTATGGTTGTCAGTAGACTTGCACTTCAGCCCTAACACACCTATCACAGGTGAGATATCTACACAGATATAACATCTATTAACAATAGTTTTTCTTTTTAAACATCAGGAGAAAAGTGTGCTTGATCACTACTTTATCACATAAAACAATGTCTTGATTTATTTTTATTCTGAGATTGTATAGGAAACATTTTTTTCTCATATTTGTTATATTCCAGTATTCTAAAATTTTTTTGTTTCTTATCAGGTAACTTGGATTATCATGTATACTGGTTTACATGGGCAAAGTGAATTATGAAAACAAGTGACTGGACATATAATTCAAACAAGGAGAGTGATGTTAAAACCCGCTAAATAGATTTTATCATTATTTATTTGACCTTTCAAATTTTATTTTCAATTTGTTATATCATGTGTAAGAAATACAAATACTCTTAAATAATAGGAAAGTTATGGATTTTGCATTTAGCTTATACTTTGTTTAAACATTTTAATTCATTCTATAGTAAGAATCAGTGCATTGAAACATACTTTCTTTTTGTTTGAGTGTTAAGGGAAGGTTTTATAGGTGCTTATATTTAAGTCTAACAGTAATAAAACATTACTTACTGCCAAATGTATCGATGAGAACTAGTTGTAAAATTATAAAGTTGTTAAAGTATTTGTGAACAATTTCAAATTTATAATTTAAAATTTTTTATTTAATTTTTAAACGGGATCACATTTTGCAAAATAACCCAACCCACAACTAAACCAAGAATTTTTTATGTGTAAAAAAGTATATAAGCTGGATAAACCTTGGCAATGATAAAAAAATAACACAATCTAAAGAACCAATCCACATAAAAGTATAAGTCTTCTTTTATAATTATGTTTGTGTACAATTAGCTCATGTTATATGGGTTGAGTATTTATAGCATAAGGTTGCCCATATAATTCTACCCAAATTTAAATAACATAATTTACTGTTGTATGTGATGGTAAATATACTTTTTAAGTTTGTAAATAAGACGAATAATCGCTCTTCAATGTGTAAAGTTAAAGTATATTTGTGTTGTAGATAAATGTGATTGTGTATTATTTTGAATTCTCAAGTCAATACTGTATGTATATACTTATTATATGCGTCAAGTCTGAGCAATAATAACTGTATTATAAAATACTTTATTGAAATAAGTTAATACATAGTAGTTATAGAAATATGAGTTGTACTAAAATACATGAGGTACTTACTTATCAGCTTACTTCATTTCTTTCGGAATTACTTAGTTTTCTTTCTTCTTAATGTTTATTGCCACTGACCAAATTCCAGAGCTCTGGATCACTACTCGACAGGGATAGGCTGTTTGATAAACTAATGGACATCTGTATTTTTGTGTCATTTTATGTCTACATTTTTATTAATTCTATTTCAGTGTTAGTCTCATTTACAAACACATATAGTAAGTCATAAAATTAGCTTTCTTTTGTCAATTTAATTTATGGAATTATTCTCTAGAGGTATTTATTTATCTATAAGATATCTGAAATTTACGATACGATACGATTTATTTATATCAAACAGCAACACAACACGCCATCCCGTTAATAAAATTGGGTGATTATTTATAAACGATTTCTTGATGAATTTAGGCAATGGGTAAGGTATTAAGATAAGAGATGGGTAAGAGAGGCTTGGATAAATTATTCATTTGTCATATTAAAATTACATAAATTTATCTAAAACATCTGTCGACTATTTGAACAAAAATGGATAAATCCCGGCGGGATTTTTCGAGTCAAATACGACAGATATTATTCAAGTGTTGAGGCCAGGCTTGCTGATGCTTACCACTCTAGTACAAAATTATTTATAAAAATACGTGAAATCAATACTAAGTTTATTTATATTTAAATATTATTATTATATTCTAACCGTGTAATATTTTATTGTTAAGTTTAAAAGTTAATTATTGCTGAAAATAATTCTTATTTAAACCATTTTGTTTGGTAAAAAGTAAATGAATGGGCCAATAATTGTATTAGGTTCTTTTTTGAACAAAGATAAAATAAAGAGTTGACTTAAATGAGCCTTTAATTTTAAAGGATGTTTTTACGCGCTACGGGATTTTCTTGATCCTATGGGAATTTCTAAATAAAATATGTATTTTTCTGCGATATTGTGTCAATTCTTCGAAACTGGCGTGTTTGTTGACCTAATAAATATGGAGGAATATCTTATATTTAAAATTCTCGTGTCACAGTGTTCGTTCCCGTACGTCTAACAGCTTGACCGGTTTTCATGAAATTTTTTAAGCGTATTGAGTAGGTCTGAGAATCTGCTAACATATATTTTTTATACCCCTAAGTCACAAGGGTGACTAACACCATTTAAAAAAAAATTTAGCAGCACAACGTCTGCCGGATCAGCTAGTATTTGTATAAATTACTCAGAAATAGCGATTTATGTTAAATGTACATTTGGGAATTTAAAGTCGAGCTTTAATTAACCGAATAACGCTGGCTGACCTCTATATGGTGTAGTGGTCGGCTGATGACATTGACTACATTGAGAAGTTGGAACAAAAACGTGTTTCTTTGGTCCAGTTGTAACGCCAACTTTACCACATAATGTGCCTCATAATAATTATCTTTGGCTAATCGCCGGTGCCCTACTTATCCGGGATACGGGTGTCAAGATACTTATGTTTTGTCGGCCAGGTACCTACCTACTAACGAAACAAATCTAAAATGTAGGTATGCAACATTGTCTCCCTGACTCGTCAAAACTCAAATGCTATGAGTAAGTCCGACTTATTTGTGTAGAAAACGTGTTTTACTGCCTTGTAGGTCGTAAAGCCAATTATGGGTTCAATTAATTCATCACCAACAAAACCATGTGTAGCAACCTCCCCGAGCCTTCACCATGAGTTGTTATAGATTCACTTCTAGTCTAAAAATCACTTCACTTTTAGTCTAAAAATGTGTTGCACTTAGTTACCAATAGAGGCGCTGTTCAAAGTTTCCATACAAATAATTTACAGAGACGGTAGCGAGTACAGTAAACTTGACAAACCGTAAACTCATGGTAAGGATTCACCGGTTTACCTATTCCTGTCGCTAGTTACAGTGTCATACCTATTCCGGTCTAGTGGGTGGGGTAGCAAGTAGACTTGCACATTAACTACATTATTAAGGCCATAGAATACCTTTTTATGAATGACTAACGTTTCTAACTTCGCGGTTTTTACAACTATTACTGAACTTTTTGGGCCTAGCAGTGTGCTCAGCCCGAGACATTTAGGTGGATTGGACTGTTCCCTACAAAGCCAGCAACAAGGCTGACTTCTGGGAGACCGTACCTCGACTTGGTGCTGCGTTTGGTGGAGCCCATAGGATGAGAAACCATAGGACCAAATCATATGAGGTTTCTAAAGGGTAAGGTTGTATCTTACTGTTATGAGAGACGTTAGCTCTTTCGCTGTATTATCCCATAAAAAAAAGTATGAGTGACCTGACCTCCTACCATGAAGGTTTTGCAAAAGCCGGCTCTATGGTAAAATATACTTACGTACCAATAACTTATCTCTAGCAGAACGAACATGGCAAACCCTAATTAAACAATTTATACCCATACCTTATAAATGACTTAGATATATAGTAACTATAACTATACAAATAAATTAAAATAGGGAGTGTACTAGTAAAATGAAAATAACCGATTTTTACCTAAGTACATACTACATGCATATACAAAATATAGGTAGGTACCAAAATAACATTTTATACCTACTTGATTAATTAAAAATTTAAAAAAAGTATGTAAACGAAATAACTTTTTTGTCAAATCTTACACAGACTATGTCGCGCACACATCGAGACAAAATTCGGTCGAGATCGGGTTTAATTTGGTGTTAAATTAAACCCGATCCAAAACTTAATTTATAACTGCCAACCAGTGAACGTTGTACCACGAACACCTGACATTGAAAGCGAATAATAACACTTGAGGCGAAAAATCACAATATTGTTTTTCCTATTTTCCCAGTATTTCTGTTCGTTTTGAGACATGAAATCTATGATATAAAAATGAATTGCTAAATGTGTTGGTAAGCGCATAACTTCCGAGCAATTGAACCGATTTGGATAATTATTTTTTTGTTGTGTTAGTTATTGTCAGAAGAAGGTTCTTATGAAGAGAAAACCGGGAAAACTGCAGGGAAAATAGGAAAAAACAATACTTTATTTTTCCCATACAAACTGAACGGGTGGAACGAAGTTCGCCGGGAGAGCTAGTATTTAATATTTTAGAAAATATTGTCCAAGCTCAAGTTTTACGATTTTCAATTGGCGATTCGTTTTTTTTTGTTCTTATATTTGAAAACAAACAAGCAGACGGATTTCCTGATAGTAAGAAATTCACGCCGCCTAGAGACACCAAAGATGGTAATGGCGCGTTGCAAACCTGAGGCCGGGATGTTAGGCCTCGAGCAAAAGTAAGTTTACCGGCTACCTTACCCTCTGAACCAAAACACGTCATGACGTTATGGCGGCAGGAATAGGTAAGGCGGTGGTATCAATCCGTCAGAAGTCAGACGTCACGTTGTTAGTGACGGTAAGGCTATGCTCGCCTTTTGCAAGCTGCCTGGCAGATTCTGCAAAGGAGCCCGGACCAACACGGGGAAAAATATGTCGTTTTTATGTATACACTTAATTATGATTACCAGGACTTTTATACTCGATACATTCCTCTGTATCGAGTATATATAGTAGGTATGTACGAAAACTTCATACTTTAGTCACTCGTTACGCCGACATGATCACGGTTTATGTAAGTACCTAACTTCTTCGAATTATCGATAATTATAATTAAATAGTATGCAGAATTGATGGTATAAGAATCTGTTTGTTCCAATTTCTACTTTTTAACTTTTTGCTAAAATATTTTTAGGGCTTTAGGTAATAAATAACAAAATAGTTGTAATATGCTTTAATCATTTCTCCAAGTAACCAAGACATCATCAGTTCTATATCTTTGTGTGACAGTAGCGTCCTTAAAGTCCATCCTAGACCCGGCTTCAAAAGCAAGAGCTCCAGCGTGAGCTATCATAACTCCGTTGTCGATGCAGAATCTTTCATCCGTGGCGAAGATTTTCGCTCCTCTTTCTTGGCACATAACTCCCATCATGTCTTGTAATCGTTCATTGCAACCAACACCTCCAACAATTAGTACCTTGAAGCACATACCGAAAAATTAGAACAAGAAAATATCAACTACTTGAAGACATACTAGCTGAACCGGCAGACGTTGTTCTGCTATGAAAAAAATGGGGTGAGTCACCCTTATCACTAAGGGGTATGAAAAAGATTCACCCTCATCACTTAGGGTTATAATAAATAGATGTTGACCGATTTTCAGACCTACTCAATATGCTCACAAAATTTCATGAAAATCAGTCAATCCGTTTAAGAGGAGTATGGGAACGAACATTGTGACACGAGAATTTTATATATAAGACTAGCTGACCCGGCAGACGTTGTTCTGCTATTTTTTATGTGAATTTAGTATAAAAATTGGGGTGAGTCACCTTTATCACCTAGGGGTATGAAAAATAGATGTTAGCCGATTCTCAGACCTACTCAATATGCTCACAAAATTTCATGAGAATCGGTGAAGCCGTGTCGGAGGAGTACGTGAACGAACATTGTGACACGAGAATTTTATATATAAGATGGTCCATATGCAATTGCTATTTTGGTTCTTATGACGAGTTTGTATTATACGTCTTCAATCCTTAATCATGCTCAATAATTGTTTGCAGTCAGGATAGCAAAACTTCACTGAATGAATCATTCGCAATATTTGGTCTGGTTTTATATCGCATTTTCTACTAACATAAAGTCAAATTTTCCCTATTTCGTATTTTCCAATCCTTGCAGACGGCTGATGACAAGAAACAAGGCATCACACCGAAGTTGGTAATGATGCGCTACCAATCTCTGACAGTTTCAAGTAAGGCAAATCTACCGTATAGACATGGTTATGGTGCTAGTGATAAAAATCAGGGCTCGCGGTTCCTATTTGTTTTGTAGAAAAGCAGTTGGCTTATGTATTTAAATAGAACTCGAGACTGACACGAGTAAAATACTTTTTTAACAAACATAAGAAAAAGAAAAGAAAGCTGTGTAACGCAATTTACAAGTTCAAATATCGGTCACCTCATCCGAAGCACAGTGGGCCATAGCTCGCTCAGTAATTTCCACCAACATTGCAAATACAGTCTCCTGTAAGGAGAAGCAGAGGTCCTCGGGAGTATATTCCTTCAACAGCTCATCTATTTTGTCTTCCATGTAAGATAGTATGCCAGAAAAACTTACATCCATTCCTGGAAACAAACATTTTAATTTTAGGATCATAACTTATTAGGAATTGGGCAGAGGGATGATAATTTTAAGACCCACTTGTTGAATGATTTAGTCTTTAGATTACCGTTTTATTTCACTAGCCCAAACAACCACACTAGTTGATAGAACCCTGCTGATGCTGAAGACGATCATCGCCTGTTACTGTTAACACATTCCGATCCGGTCCGGTGTCCGGGTTTCCGATCCGGTGGTAGTTTAAAAAATGTCGACGCGCACAAATACCACTTGTATGGTTCATGTGATTAAAGATTATTCTGATTCACATTATATATGTTTTTTTTGTTTTCGTAGAGGATAGTGCATTTACATATGACCTTAAGGGCCGTGTGGACTAGCCCCGAGTATAGGGCGGGGGACTCGCCCGTGACAATACCAATTAAAATCCCTACGTCCACTTGTGCATTCCTTCACCAACGCGTCATCCACCAGTGCCTTTAGATCCCAAGGCAGCGAAACTTATTACAAGGCCCCCCCATACTTATTACAAGCCCATGACGGGTGAAGGGGAAGGGGGTGGGGTAATTGACAAAGCCCACCCCCTCCTCTCAGCTGGCCACCTTTTATCCAAATTAGTTTACCTGTCACACGAAAAATCTAGTTCTATTTCTTACCACCATAAAATGTTCAACTATAGAATACTAGCTGTCCTGACAAAATTTAGTTTCCATTTTTCCTTTGCCTTAAATACTTCCTGAATAGACAATAACAACTTCTTCTAAACACATGCCTTTCTTTTCTTCCAATAATCCACTGATATTGGTAGAATGCTATTCCAAGGTCCACAATACCACAGTCTTATACTAACAGTCGGCCGACTCATGTACTTGAACAGAGCAACGCAGGGGGGAACGCGGGGAAGCGAGCGGCAGGGTCGACGAGCGCAAACTCCATACAGTTTGCGCTCTCTATCTAGAAGGGTTTGCACTCGTTATTTGTTAAAAAATATGTTATAGTGTATTTTATTACAATGTAATACTTGCTGTCTTGTAAATTTATAATGGTTTACAGGATGTGTTCCGTTTTTATTCGTAAATAAGCCATCCGGCTTGCTGACGTTTCGTCCACAAAATTTTCATCCACAATGGATGAAACGACACCTTTTTATTTTATTATTTTTCCACTGTCGATTCGTGCACCATTAAAAATTTTTTTTTATACAGTCAGATACAAAGCTTTAACAAAATAAAGCGATCCATTTAGGTATATGTTTTAACCCAATTGTTACTAGCGTTCTTTTAAAAGGTCGGCGATTAAACATAAATTTAGTGATTAATGAGGGTAGTGTAAACGATGTTTGTTGATGACATCTTCAAGTAGTTTTGTGGAACAGTATAACCCAGGTATTGTGAGTGAACTGACGTAATATTATTATTAATTTTGGAAGCAGTTCTTATTCGTATATTTTATCATGGATAATATGAGGTATATTATTTTGTTATTATTACATTCTCACATTTTTCAATAGAAAATAACATAAGTTTTGGCTATCTTTTATGCATTGTAAATAGAATTTAATTGATATATTGTATTTTTTTAATTCATTTGATCGATTATTTACGGTGTTCTTTATAACGACCAGTAGTAAAATCTACGCCTATTACTTACAAGTGTTATTTTTATTTACGGATAAGATTGGGAGTCCCGTCTTTATCAAATCCGCGAGGAGCTGGAAAGTGATGAAGACATTCCTATCCTTGATAGCATTACAGTTCTTCCTTCTGAGAATTGTAATACGGACATCACTGACGAAAATTCTGGTGACGAAACCATGTACAAATTCATAATTTGCCGGGCACTCAATTGAAAACTTCAGTACAATTACATTACAATAGTACCTACTTCGGATGACACGGACAGAGAAGATGAAATTAATTTAGCCGAATTATCAATAGTAACGTATTGATTTATGCATTTCAATAGAAGATCCGCAGTCTCAAGTACCTCTGACTTCATCACAACCCTCAAATAGTTTGATTTTATCAAAACACAAAACTTATGATTGGATGGAACAGTGGAATGATAACAGCGTTGTAACAGTGGCATCTAATGCTGCTACAGTAAAGCCCATCGGGAAAATAAAACGTTTTTCACAGCAGCAAAAAAATACATATTAGTCGACAAGCCAGGTTTGATCAAAACGTATCATGAAAATATGGGAGGCGTTGATCGATTAGATCAAAATATTGGCCTGTACAGGACATCCATACAAGGCTTGTCGGTTCTGCGAGCAATGCGGCCTGCCCATTGCCACTTCAACTTGCTAACTCTCTGAACTATATCACATTGACGAAAGTAAACTAGACCAGCTGCACTTTTGGAGGAGTATTGCAACGGCGCTGTTAGAAACCTATCCCAAGTCAGAAAATAGGGAACCAGGCCGTACGTCACAAAGCTATCGCCAACATTCCAGATACAACCGTGTTGGTCCGGGTTCCTTTGAATAGACCATCTGCCTTTTTTGCCAGACAGCTCGTAAAAGGCGAGCATAGGCTTATCATCACTAACAGCGACTCGCCCGTAATGGTACTACCGCCTTACCTATTCCTGCCGCCATGTCATGTCGTGCTCCGGTTCGAAGGGTAAGGTAGCCGGTAAACTTACTTTTGCTCGAGTCCAAACATCCTGACCTTAGTTAAAAAAAGTCTCCTTGTAAAATACCAAGAAAAACAACTCAGATGTATAGTTTGTCACAAAAAGGCAAACTTTTCTTTTAAAACATGTGACGTCACACTGAATCAAATTTTTTTTTGAAAATTATCATAAAAAAAATTAATACATCCAATAATATGTAATGAAAATAAATAATAATACTTTGTCATTTTCTTTTTTTTTGAATGACTAAATTGTTGCTAATCTCGCGATTTTATGCAAATTCACCGAGCTTTGTGGGCCGAGCAGAGTGCTCAGCCCGAGACATCATTATTTAGATGGATTGGACTGTTCCCTGCAACGCCAGCAACAAGGGTTGTCTCCCGGGAG
>NJDD01002688.1:0-13855 GCA_002245505.1 Calephelis nemesis
AATTGTTTTGATGCAGGAGGTTTCTAGAATTTGTTCAAGTTCGTCTTCTAGCACCTATTCTGAATCTGAATCAGGTCATTTGTGAATTTTTGTTGAGAATTTTCATAATTAAAAAAAAATCATATCAAAGGGGAACAAAAGATGTGATGTCAACAACTATAGACACATGACTTGTGATTATTAAGTATTGAATATTGAAGGAAATATGCACTGGAAGACTTTAGCAAGATGTTCGATGACCTCGATAGAGTTTTGCAACAGGTGGGTCTTAGGATGAACTTGGACAAGACGACAGTCATGTTCAACGTTCATGTAGCACCTATACCAGTTCACGTTGGGAACTCAATTCTTGAAGTTGTCGATCAGTATGTATACCTAGGTTAAACTATTCAGTTAGGTAGATCCAACTTCAAGAAAGAGATCGACCGCCGAACCCGACTCGGGTGGCCAGCGCTCGGGAAGTTAAAGGGTATCTTCTTGTCCACATTAGCGCAGAGTCTAAAGTCGAAAGTCTTCGACCAGTGTGTGTTACCGATGATGACATACGAAACTGAGACTTGGCCGCTAAATGTGGCCTCTTAAATAAGCTCAAAGTCGCTCAGAGTGCTAGGGGGAGAGCTATGCTCGGTGTTTCTCTGCGAGATATGATCCATAATTCGGTGATCCGCAAGAAAACGATAGTAACCGACATAGTCCAGAAAGTCAGCAAGCTGAAGTGGCAATGGGCAGGCCACATCGCTCGCAGAACCGACAACCACTAGGGAAGAAATGTTCTCGAGTGGCGGCCCCGCACCGGAGGATGTAGTGTTGGACGACCTCCCACCCAGTGGACGTCTTCCGGTTGTTGATGGTGATGATGATTACTGAAGGAAATACAGTTCTATATAGTAATCCCACTATCATAACATCCACGGTTGTTATTATAGTATTCCAGTTTAGATAGATAAAGTTTATATACGTGGCAGCCTTAATTCCCCAAATGTCACAAAGTGCAGGTATAACGGCAAATAAAGGCAAATGAAACAAAGGGTTTGAACTGCACTAACCATACATTTGCTAAGTTTATTTCACATACCTACCAGCAGGTACCACTGACTGTTTCGCATTAAGTTTTAACAACAACAAAATATGTTGGTAAACATATAATATTAGTTCATATAATGTTTAAAATATGTATCAATTAAATTAGTCGAAATTGTTGCTAATGACATTAAATGTCAATTATTTAACTTAGTGTAAGTAGTAATTATTTTCCTGGGACAGGAAATATGTCAGGAAAGGCCGACTGTTAGAAACATGAATTCTCATAATGGCAACACCGCTGTCATTATGAGTTGATACCTATAAATATAAGTGATCCATATCGGAGGCGGCCATTACGTGTTGGATCGTGAACAAAGAACACTAGTAGTCTACCGACATCGGGAAGCAAGAAGGGTCTTACTTTTGTGTAATGTGTGAGACAGTGTCTAATTAAGTGTGCTAAGGTAAGCCTAAAATGTTCAGTTGTGATAATGTGAGTTGAATATATGTTTTAGATCATAAATATGTTTCATTTTCTGAGTCTTTAACACAAGATAGTTGCGTATCCGCCGGCCTATCCCATACCTAATTGCCATATTTGTCCTGTCCACGGATATGTTATTGGCAAGCAATAACATAAAAATGGATCAAAATATCAATCTTGGACAGCAAGAATTGGATTAGGATTGATTATTAATATTAGCCGTAAGGCTATATCACTAAGAGATATCTACTCCGGCAAGTTCAAGTTGCTGCACAGCACTCTACCATCAGTGGTCTAGTTGCTAATTACCTATTTAACCTATACTCGCCTATTACGATCTGCCTGGTGGAGAGGCAGATGGTCTATTCTATTTTCGGACACAGACCATCACTAGGATAAACAATATATATAATGAACAATAATGTATATAATGCTACAGCAACAACCACAATGACAACAATACACCAACAACAATGTCTATAATGTATATGACCGCCTCGTTGGTCGAGTGGCTAGCGTACACGCCTAACTACACCGATCAACCGCGAGGCTCGAGTTCGATTACCGACGGGGGCAGGCATTTGTGTGATGAACATTTAGATGTCTGCATTTCCGGGTCTGGGTGTTTATTAAATTTATTCTGGTATCTATTTAAATATTTCTATGTATTAGAATCGTTGGCTAACACCCATAACACAAGCATAATATAATTTGCTTACTTTGGGGTTAGTTTCAATTTGTGTAACTTGTCCAGGGATATTTATTTATAATAACAATTTAAAGAATATTGCCTGTGGTAGCTTGAAATATGTAAGCTGCATGAAAGTGGCTTTAAACTAGCTTTTCTTTAAAGCATTCGATATAAAACCATGAAACTTTTCATGCCTAGATAGATAGTTTTCCCCGTGTTGGTCCGGGCTCCTTTGTAGAATAGACCATCTGCCTTCCTTTGCCAGGCAGCTCGTAAGAGGCGAGCATAGGCTTCCCGTCACTAACACCGTGACATCTGACTAGGTGGTAGAGTTTCGCAGCGACTCGCCCGGATTGGTACCACCGCCTTACCTATTCCTGCCGCCATAACGTCATGACGTGTTCCGGTTCGGAGGGTAAGGTAGCCGGTAAACTTACTTTTGCTCGAGGCCTAACATCCCGGTCTCTGGTTGGCAACGCACCATTACCACCTTTGGTGTCTTTAGGCGGCGGGAATTTCTTACCATCAGGAAATCCGTCTGCTTGTTTGCCTTCCAATGTCATAAAAAAAAAGATCAAAATTCACCCACGTTTTAACAAAAATTATGGATAGAAAAAAAAACACCTTGGTAAGGATTTGAACATGCATCTTTTCATCTCTCGCTGACTTAAATCCTGTCTGAGCTGATATTAATTAAAAATTTATACCAATCACAGAACAAGTGCTAAAACTTAAATATCTCACATAAAAGTTACTAATAACCTGTGATGGTTTTTCCCCTGTGTTGGTCTGAGTCTTCTGAGTAGAGTAGACCATGCCCGGGTAGGGATCCAGCGCCCTACTTATTCCTGCCGCAACATTGTATGAGGCCACGGGTTCGAATCCCGGGTCGGGTATCAAAAAGAAAATGTAGTTCTTCCTATTTTTAGAAGAAAGTGTTTCTCGGGATGGGACAAGTGCCCGGTTGGCGGACAAGGCTTGCCACCTATCACAGTGTGGGACTTAATGCCTTGTACTAGTCGTGGGTGCCCTGGTTGTGCCTCTGCCTACCTTTTCGAGGATATGGGCGTTAAGATACAATATTCCCACTATGTGAGTTTAAATATAACCGATCAATGACCTAATATTATAAATATTCGCACAAAACGTCTCACTATTTGTCACCACCGACCTTCACCTACTTTACAATTCACGGTTTATTAATCCTACAAATCTTTCTTGAGAAACTCTCAGAGATTTATCAGGAATTAGTTTTTGTATTTTTTTATCTACCTGCCTATTTTTAACGTCAATTTTCAAAAAACTGTTGGTTTTATAGATTTTTTTTAATTTCCCCTCATTATGATTGTATGTGTGAAACTCTTCTGAACGATATACACAATACATAATTCCTTGTTTTTGCTGGATATACCAAAGTTATCTATTATTTATTTTTAAAAACTTTTATGTAAACAAGAACAATTATCAATAAAATAATTTAGGAATCAGAAATCAAGTAAGTATTCAACGATTTGAAATATTTCGTAAAGCTGCATATTTTATTTTAATAAGTTTTAGCCCTGATGATGCTGTCTAAGTGAAACCGGTAGGCTATTTACAAAATAATAAATTATAAGTGATACGTAAAACAGTACAAGTGTTTCTTTGTTTAAAAATATGAATGTTTGGAAGTTTTACCAAGCGCCGACGATGGGAAATATCAAATATATTAATTTTAGGTTTGATATTCTTAAAATGAAGCCTCGTATTCTCAGTCGCTCGTAAGAGGCTCTACATAGAGCTTATATTATAAGCGCGCCATCTAGTAAAACACTACGGAATTACTACATCAAACAAGCAGCCTACTAACGTTTAACTACCACACAACCTGTGAAAAATTTGAACCTACACTACACAAAGGATTAAACACAGTAAAGTTATGTTTACACGATAGACTACATTCACACTCACAATAGTTTAAGCAATGCAAAGCCATACATGTTTTATAGCGGAACATGGTAGGCAACTGGGATAAGATTAAAGCTTTTTTGTGTATGTGTTAAAATGAGAAAGGGCATACTTCGCTGGTTCGGTCTTGAGGAAAGAATGACAGATGAAGGATTGACAAAGCAAATATACAATGCGAATGTGGATGGACGTAGGTACCAGGAAGACCAACGTTGACATTCCACCATCAAATCGCTCGGATGCTACCCGAATCTGGTGGTAAAAGTGTCCTGAACCGGCGTGTTTGTATAAAAAGGGTAATAATGAATGTGAAAGTTGCCAAACAGGTCTACCAGGATGCCTACCTCTTACAGGACTTTGTGTGAATATAAGTAAGTTTTTTATTCTTGTATTCGAGCATTACAGAAATTACTCAGCCTCAACATTGTATGCTGACGATATATTCTCTATTTAAAAGATTGGTGCATCGGTGCGTTTTAAAAATCGGTGCTACGACCGAGTTTTAGTTTATCGCGAGGAAATAAGCTAGGGTGATCATAAAGGGCTTGGGTTAATTTACGTGATTCTTAAAAAAAATCGTAGATATTTTATTCCTCATTAAGTTTTTCGATATGATAGTAACATAATTATGTTTTTTTAATGATATTGAAAGGCAAGGCGGTTGTATCAATCCGGGTCAGTCGCTGCGAAACTCAACCACCTAGTAAGATGTCACGGTATTAGTGATGGATCAGGAAGGCAGATGGTCTATTCTGCAAAGGAGTCTGGACCAACACGGGGAAAACGGAGTTTTGAACCCTCAACTTGGGTTTGCATTAGACCAGATAAATTTTCTGTGCAGGTATGATGTTTGTAGTAAATTTATTAAATATTGTTACCATTATACAGCTCTTGTACTTGATCCGACTTATTAATAAAAGCTGACTAAAGTACTCAAAGCTATAAGTCAGTCTTTCCCAAAGTGGGCGATAACGTCTACTCGAGGGCGATGGAAGCCTAGAGCCACCTGAGAACTATGAAGAACTATGAACTATGAGAGGAGAAGAAAACCTGAAAACTATGATTTTATTAAACTTCAAGCGAGACAAATATGTTATGTTTGAGTTTTTGACGAGAAAAAATATAGAAGGAGGCGCTGCAAAATTGCTAATTTTTAAAGTGGGCGTGACAAAAAATAAGTTTAGGAACCTCTGGTTTAAGTAGACATTACAGTCTAGTCAGTAGATTGCACTGTAAGGAGCACTATAATGTCAGCTTTAAACTTTAAATATCTTAGTACTAGCTGATGCCTTCGGAAACCCGGGTTTCTGTGGCCCCCGTCGTGCGGTAGGGATTAAAAGTAGTCTATGCTATGTTAAACCAGGTCAGAATCTACTTGTGCTTAAAATTTCAAACAAATCCGTTCAGCCATTCGATCGTGAAAGAGACATCCATAAATACACACTCACAGATTAGTGGGATACGTTTATTAATAATAGTTTATGTTATTGATATCTAATAATCTAAAATTAAATTTAAAAATTTAAAAAACCTTCGACACAAGGACTTAATTTTCCTTTAAAAAGTAAAAAATATCAGACATTCAGTTTATCTCTCTACTTTCACCTACCACAACTTTTAATCGGCTACATCGATTTTCGGCAAACTTCCGTTCGGGAGCGGATGCAGTGTGCAGATGCCACAGACAGACAGACATAGTCAAACTTATGACACTTACATCTTACAACTTATGACATCCGATTACGTCACTGACCTGTTCACTGAAAATCATCAAAATTTATAGGGTGCTTCCTAAAGTCCTAGAAAGCTGTAATTTAGTATGTAAGCTTATATAACTTCATAGCTTAAAGTATTCTGAGATCTTTAAAACTACGCAACGAATTTTGATTCGGTTTTCAATACATAGAGTGATTTAGAAGGAAGGTTAGTTACTACTAACAGAAGTTTATCCATCCGTGCGAATCTGGGACAACTGCTAGTTAGTTCATAAATTTGTTTTGGCCATGGGTGCTCAGTGGTTTCAGTCGGACAAGCAAGCTGGACAAAATTATTTATTGAAATATATTTCTTCGTATGACTTTAGTAATAAAGTTTTTAATTTCTTTTATTGTTCATAATATGGCTGTAGTTAGCTTGACTGTAGGTTGCAGATTTGGAACGCACAATATCTACCAGATTTATTCATATATGTATACGTGATGCCAAAACTTTGGACCCCTTTTTACGAAACTTACGCGGACGCAGAAGCATAAAATTTGGCGCACTTCTAATTTATGTGTAGGAGAAGGTCAGAACGCTAATATTTTGAAATAATAATGCTTATAAAGTTATAAAGTTTAATCAATAAATTAAACGTTACCCTCACTACCATACATTTGACACACACAAACAAATATATTGATGATAACGATAAAAGATCACAGATGGCGCACTAAAAAGTTTGGAGACAAAGTAGTTGGTCTTGAGAAATGAAGATGGCGTTCTTATCAAAAAGATAATAAAGTTTATTATGGTCGAATTTCAACCAATGGGCGACCACTAGAGCAAATAAACTCATATCAAACCAGTAATCAATCAAATACCAATCATGATCATCAACCCGATAATCTAATTTATTGTTTACTAGCGGCCCACCCTTGTTTCACACGGGTATAGAATATACATATAAACCTTCCTCATTAATCACTTTATCTATTAAAGAACCTCATCAAAATCGCCTCTGTGGTCTAGCGGTTCAGTTGTTGGACTTGACTGCATGAGGTCCCGGGTTCAAATCCCGGGTCGGGCAACAAAAAAAATTGGGTTTTTTCAATTTTCTAATAAAAAAAATGTTGCTCGGGATAGGATATGTGCCCGGTTGGCGATAGGCTTGCCACCTATCACATTGTGGGACTTAGTGTCTTCGGCTAGTCGTGGGTGCCGCGGTTGTGCCTCTGCCTACCTCTTCGTGGATATGGGCGTGAAGATACTTTCATCAAAATCCGTTTCGATGTTTTAAAGATTTAAGCACACAAAAGGACATAGGGACAGAGAAAGCGACTTTGTTTTATATTCACTAGTATTCTGTTCAAGAGTAATCAAGACTACCTAAAATGACATATTATACTATTCCAATTTTCAATATTGCATGAATCGAGTTTTAAGAGTAATTTCGGGATAAAACTATCATATGTGTTAATCCAAGTTATGTGTTAAACAAATTTCTTGAAATTTAGTTCAGCAGCAGCAGTAACAAAGAAACAGACAAACTTTCGCATCTATTATATTAACAGAAGCGGTTCGGTGATTACCATATTGTTTTGAAGTGAAAACTTCGATAGCGGCTTTGAGATTTTTTTTGGAATGAGTAAAAACTTCTTAACTTGCGTCAGGACAAGTGACCTGATCGAAAGTTCGTAAGACGGCGCAAAACGCTTTCGCGGATGTTCGGGATGTCATGTCTGTGTACGATAGCGCAGTATGAATATTGTATTTTACCACATAAATGTTAGTACTTTCATTCTGATAATTAACGCAATTCGTGCAAAATTATTCGCTAACCATTCCAAAATATCAAAAAAACACAACGTTAACATTCAAGTTTTCACTTCTGCCGGCAATACCCGGAGTGCAACCCTTTTTTTGTCAAAAACGTCCCACTACCACTGGCATGTATATGATTACAATATGTATCTCTAACATTAGTCATTCTGTCTGTTTATCTATCATCAATACCGTTTCTCCGTAATTTATTTACAATTAGTAGAATTAGGTAAATTAATTAAAGAAACAGTGACTGATATATGATCTGGGTATTATAAACAACACCCACGGGACTCATAGCAGCATTGTTACTTACATGCAACATAACACCATAATAATTATTAAGCTAACTTTCTTTTGACCGCCTCTTTGGTCGAGTCGCTAGCGTACACGCCTAACTACACCGATCAACCGCAAGGCTCGGTTACGATTCCCGACAGGGACAGGCATTTGTGTGATGAACATTTAGATGTCTGCATTTAAGGTCTGGGCGTTTATTAAATTAAGTATTTGAGTATTTCTACTCATTACAATCGTTGACTAACACCCATAACATAAACATATAATTTGCTTACTTTGAGGTTAGATTCAATTTGTGTGATTTGTCGTGATTTGTCAAAAAAAACTTTCTTTGTTCATTGACTATACTTATGGTAACATTGTAGAAGATCTCTGTGTATTGAAGATAAAAAAATAAAAGCAATTCAGAATGGGCAGCAGGAGACATCTTTGGTATATTTAGAATTATTGTATGTTTGTTGTATTTACTGATATTGTCGTAACGATATTTGCCAGGTAGCTACTTAATGTTCCGAGGAAGGTATATGGGCACATTTCATCAAATTTATTTGTAATTGAAGTACAAGACAAACACTATAACATTAACAAAACACATATTAAAACATGTACTCGTAAAAATCTATTCTGATGATATAAGCCCGGTTCCTATATTCAAGATACGAGTCGCTTTGCTTACGAATGGTAGTTGTTTGTACGAACAGTAAAAAAAATATCTACGGTCGCTCGTTATCGACTAAAGTCTATGAGCAACGCGTCGTCAGTTTTAGGCAAACTAACAATGGTTATATTAACGGATTAGGTTTGTAGATTATAGGAACCGAGCATTAGTAAGAACCTTGACCACTTCCCTCTAAAGAAGATAAATTAATATAGAGGCTTTGTAAAGAAACATATTGAATTTAGAATGTCAATGATATATTATGTGGAAAACACTTAGTGTTGTCTCAATTATAGACATTCAATCATAGGCAAATCATGTTAATTACATTAATCTTATAGGTATGCAATCAATACACTAAAACACTAGGTTAGTGACATTGTAATAATTTTAATTATCAAATATAATTAAAATGGCTTAACTTAAAAAATAATCAATGATTCACAATTCAAATATGGGTGATTGACAATAAAATGAAATACAAGATAAAATAAAAGTATACCTACATTGCTAATGTGATTGATAATTCAATAATAATTATAAACTAGTATTTAAAAAAATATTATCACGCCCATATCCCCTAAGAGGCAGGCAGAGGCACAGACAGGGCATCCACGACTAGCCGAAGATACTAAGTTCCACAATGTGATAGGTGGCAAGCCTATCGCCCACCGGGCACATATCTTATCCCGAGCAACTTTTTTTTATAATAAAATTGGAAAAATGCGGTCGAAATGAGAGCACTACGGAAAATCTGTGGTGTAACGCTCGCTGACCGCATTCGTAACAGTGAGATCCGAGAAAGAGTGGGATCGAAAGAAAGTGTTGGTGTTAAAATGCGAAAGGGCATGCTCCGCTGGTTCGGGCATGTGGAAAGAATGACAGATGAAAGATTGACAAAGCAGATATACAATGCGAATGTGGATGGATGTAGGTACCCGGGGAGACCAAGGCTGACATTTCACGATCAGATCAATCGGATATTATCCGAGGGTGGTGTCAAGAGTCTCCGAAACCGGCGTGTTTGTATGAAAAGGGTAATGAATGTGAAGGAAGCAAGACAGGTTTGTCAGGATCGTGAGGTCTGGCACTCGATACTCTCTGCCTACACCGTAAGGGACTTGGCGTGAAGATATGTATATGTATGTATATATGTAAAATTGGAAAAACCCAATTTTCTTTTTGTTGCCCGACCAGGGATTCGAACTCGGGACCTCATGCAGTCAAGTCCAACAACTGAACCGCTAGACCACAGAGGCGATAAATAATAACAGAATAACTTAAGTGAAATGTAAAGTGTTAAATAATGTACAATGTAAAAAAATAAGTGTAATTTTAAATACAATAATCATCGCATAGTTCGACACATAATGTTTGGGTCCAGAAATATAGACTTTCATGTTAGCCATACATGCATCATCTGGTGTCTACTGAACCCAAGCCTCACCGACATCATCACACCGGCTACCCAAGCCACTTTACCAACAAGGTAAATATATTTTTTAAATGAAAAAGTGTCTGTTCGCCTATGACCCATATGCCCGAAGAAGTAGGTAGGGCTCAAGTCACCAGGGCCACCACCCATGACTAGCTGTAGTCTCACAATGTGATAGGTGGCAAGCGGTAGTGGTACGGTACGGTAATGGTAGTTTACGGTAGGCAGGGATAAATTAATTTACATTCTAAAAATTGTTTGTATTAATAAATACAAAATACAGTGTGTAGATAGTAACTAAATAATTAAAATTAGTAATTTGATTGAAACCTATAGAGATACTCGTATTTGCACGCCACAAGTTGGTAGAATATGTTGGAACGCTTAAATAGTTTTGTAACATCTTTGTTACACTCATATTCCGCAAATAGTTTTTTTTTTCTTTCTTTCTTTCAAGCCCATCGCCAACCGGGCACATATCTAATCCCGGACAACTTTATGTCAGAAAATTGAAGAAACACATTTTATTTTTGCTGCTCAATCCTCAAATCAAATCCAAGGCCTCACAAAGTCAAGTCTATCACACCGCTAGACCACAGAGGCGATATAATTTTTTTGAACTGGTATTTAATTGCATAACCTGTATTACTTGATTCAGGGTATTTTTATTTTCTTGGAATACGGAACCGACAAAAGTAAAATCACATGATGACGTATTCTTCGAAAGTAGTCGTTATCTATAAAGATAATGGTTATGAGTTAATTTAAGAATAATGGGAATTGTCCTGGCTGACACCGATCAGTTAAGTGTCTTATACATCATGCCAATGGAGCTGTGTCATACATTTTAAGAACTAAAAGCACTTGTAATAGTTATCAGTTTCAATATAAATCGATAACACATGTACTATTACTAGGCAATTAATTGTTGTTGCCGACCTGGCCAACTCCATAACACCAGACTTCAAATAACAATAATGTACTCGAGGAGAAATATGATTTATTGTTTTTAAAATTTTTAAGATATATTACTTTAAAAATAAAGTGCTATTTTGATGAAATAATAATAATAAAATTCTTTATTATACAACAGAAACATATTAAAAGTACTACAACTGTTACAACAAATGGCGGTTTTATCGATAGTAAGCGATTTATTTCAAACGGCTGCTTTCAGAAAAAAGAAATATTAAAAAAAGCATCTTCATTACCCATATCCCCAAAGCGGTAGGCAGATTCACAACCAGGGCACTCACGACTAGCCGAAGATACTAAGTTCCACAATGTGATAGGTGGCAAGCCTATCGCCAACCGGGCACATATCCTATCCCGAGCAACATTTTTTATATTAGAAATTTGGAAAAACCCAATTTTCTTTTGTTGCCCGACCCGGGATTCAAACCCAGGACCTCATGCAGTCAAGTCCAACAACTGAACCGCTAGACCATAGAGGCGATAGTTATTAGTTTCAATATAAATCCATAACACATGTATTATTATTAGGTTTGCCGACCTTTTTTTTATGATATTGGAAGGCAAACAAGCAGATGGATTTCCTGACGTTAAGAAATTCACGCCCCCTAGAGACACCAAAGGTGGTAATGGTGCATTGCCAACCTGAGACTGGGATGTTAGGCCTCGAGCAAAAGTAAGTTTACCGGCTACCTTACCCTCCGAGCCGCAACAGGTCATGACGTTATGGCGGCAGGAAAAGGTAAAGCGGTGGTACTCGTACCAAGCCAGGCGAGTCGCTGGGAAACTCTACCACCTAGAAAGCCTACGACCTGGCTAACTCCGTAACACCAGACATTAAATAACAATAATGTACTCACGGGGAAATGTGATGTATTGCTTCTATAATTTTTCAGAGGTATTTCATTATAACGCCCAATATCCCCGAAGAGGTAAGCAGAGGCACAACCAGGCAGCCACGACTAGCCGAAGACACTAAGTCCCACAATGAGATAAGTGGCAAGCCTATCGCCAACCGGGCACATATCCAATCCCAGGCAAAATTTTTCTATTAGTAACTTGGAACAACCTAAATTTCTTTTTGTTGCCCGTTTGAGGTCACCTCATGCAGTCAAGTCCCACAGCTGAACCGATAGACCACAGAGGCAAATAATAATAATAATTTTATTTTTAAATGATTGAATATGAATATTTGGAAGTTTTACCAAGCGCCGACGATGGAAAATATCAAATAATAATTATAATAAAAATCTTTATTGTACAACAGAAACATATTAAAAGTACTTCAACAACAAGTAGATTAAACAAATGGCGGTTTTATCGCTAATAAGCGATTTCTTCTAAACAACCAGTATTCAGAAAAAAGAAATATAAAAATGAGGAAAAAGCACAACATTACAAAAAGAAATATAATATTTTAATACATGAAATAACGAACAACTAATATATAGTTTTTTATAAAATATAGCTAAGTCAGTGGATGTACGTCAAAAGATATACATTGAGGTATACCATAATCTAGATCTCTATAATGAAAACATCCCCCGATGCTCAAATTACAACTTCGATGACTTAAGGCAATACTAACTTAAGGTGAAAAGAAAAGAAATAAAAATGTTTATTTGCGAAATATTTATATTAAAAAGTTGTTGAAAACAGTTTCTACCACATTGTGGAGTTCAAATATTTTATGTTTATATAAAAATTTATATCTTAATGTTTAAAAACTTATTTAACATTTATATATGTCTTCCACCGTTTCCAAATATAGCCAGTCAGGAGAGGAAACGGCAAAACAAACTGCCGGAAAAAAAGACTAACTTGTAGGCGTTGTACTACCACTGTTTCTAAACCTAGCCATGCAGTAGAAGTAGCGGCGAAACAAACTCCTTGGCAACCACGATTTTTGAAATTATAATAAATTAATGTTTGTCTACAAAATATTTTAACGGCAGTAATTTAAATGTATCCTTTAATGTAAATTTGGTTGTATAACGAATTTATATATAATATACATTATTTCTGTTGAGCTTTTGATTAAGCACATGGAGCTTTTCACTATTTCTAAAATATGATAAACTTAGGACTTAAGCATTTATATGAAAGAAATGATGATGTACTTTTTTTACAAATACATAGATCCAAAATATATAAACAAGTTAAAGGTATATATTACCTTTGACTGACTTAAAAATGTTTTGCATGAATGCAACTGATTAACACTACATATCGCTAGTATAAACTTCTTTTGAGTTCTAAAGATTTTAATTAATTCTTCAGAATCTTTTAATTAATACGTGATGTCAAAACTTTGGACCCGTTTTACGAAAATTAACAGAAGCATAAAATTTGACACACTTATAGTTTATGTGTAGGAGAAGTGCAGAACGCTAACATTCTACAATAATAATTCTTATAAAGTACTTTAAATCAAGAAATAAAACATTACTCACACTACTGCCATTGACACACACAAACAAATATATTGATGATAAAGATAAAAGATTACAGATGGCGCACTAAAAAGTTTGGACACAAAGGAATTGGTCTTGTGAAATGAAAATGGCTTTCTTATCGACAAGATATTAAAATTTATTATGGTCGAATATCGACCAATGGGCGACCACCAGTATCCTTAAATAGGCATACTGTAACACGGGGACGTGTTATTTAATTATTAAAAGAATATTTTTTTTATATTATTTTTATTTCCTTTTACATGTTATTTGATACGTTCTCAATCATCAATTGAAACTGTAATTCTTTTTTTCATTCTGATTTCTTAATCTTTTTTAAAATTCAAAAATACTTTTTAAACAGCCA
>NJDD01002688.1:20517-55955 GCA_002245505.1 Calephelis nemesis
TAACATATTTTTTAACAAATAACAAGTGCAAACCCTTCTAGATAGAGAGCGCAAACTGTATGGAGTTTGCTGCGCCGCCTGCCGCTCACTTCCCCGCGTTCCCCCCAGCGTTGCTCTGTGCAAGTACATGAGTCGGCCGACTGTTAGTATTAAGACTGTGCTCTGGATATTGTCTACTGTACTAATTTTTAAAAACTGTACTCTGTTTTTTTTATTTTTCTTAGTAATAAAAAACATAGTTTAATCATAAAAATACCCACATAATTCGTTTATTCGTTATATCGTTGACACTGTTAGTCGTTATTGAACAAAAATCATAGTTTTAAACAGAGTGATTATTCAATTAATTTTTCTTTTAGGGTTTTCAATTTTATGTCAGTAAGTATTTTTACTTTACTGTTAATGATAACATAATTTATTACCAAAATCGTTTTTTTATTTAAATTTATTTATTAGGAATTCTACATTTCCTAAAAACGTACAAGTTACAAGCTACGCTTCCTACTTTATAAGACCTTAAGTAATACGCTTTCTGAAGCGATCCCATTACACAAAAAGCTTCAATTATAAATGATAAAAATATTACTACATTATAGATTATCTAGTGATCCTGTTCGTAAAGTACATTGAAGTCACATACGGGCACAACGAAAAGAACTTTGCTACATAAAAATACTATATATGCTCTATTCAGTTTTCTGACAATCAAAAATAAAATAAATATTTTGTTATAAATCATAATTATTTCGCTCGACACGTTAGTACAAGGTTACATAATACTTTGTACGCAGCGCGTAATTGCGTTGCGTATATTGGCTACTAGATGACGTTGTTTTTAGCTTGTATGAAAAATGTTATGTCATTTGTTCTGACGGGCGTATCCTTCCCTTTGAAATCATTGTATTCCATCCTTTTCTTAAATTCTTTGAAATCACCCAATCCTTCGAATTTTTCGTGGTCTTGTACCATTTTCATTTCTTCCATTTCTTTTTTTATAAAAATACTACGGCGCCTCCACCAATTGTAACACGGGGACGTGTTATTTAATTATTAAAAGAATATTTTATTTATATTATTTTTATTTCCTTTTACATGTTATTTGATACGTTCTCAATCATCAATTGAAACTGTAATTCTTTTTTTATTCTGAGTTCTTAATCTTTTTTAAAATTCAAAAATACTTTTTAAACAGCCAGTAGAGTTTGCATTGTAATGCAACCTCTACAATACTATATTGCAAAAAGGATGAAACATACCAATGATCAGCTAAAAGAGATGCATTTAAGCCTGTTACTTCTGACACTTCTTTAACTCTTATACAAACTTATAATTTTTTTTGCAAAAGTAGCTATCACTTTCAGTTTTTATGGAAAAATAAAGTATTCTTTTTCCCGTTTTCCCTGCTATTTTCCCGGGTTTTCTCCTCATAACAGTAACTAACACAACAAAAAAACAATTATCCAAATCGGTTCAGTCGCACGGAAGTTATGGGCTTACATGGCTCACTGTTGTTACAACACACTAAGCAATTCATTTTTATATTAAAGAAGATTAATCAGTATGCGACTTCCAATTACAAAATTTATCAAGGTTTATTCCTAGAATCTTCTTTAGAATGACATTATTCAAAAATGCATATTTGTTTTAGTCTCTTTGTTATGTGCTTGAAATTTAACTAATTTTGTCTTCGTAAGAATTATTTTAAATTCCTTTTCATCCAACCATCGGCCACCTTAGTTAAACTTAAAGTTTTACTTGTTTCTTCTTATAAATATTTTTGTTTTTGCGCTTGATGAGTTGGGTTAAATCATCAGCACATAAGATGGAATCATAATTGATAGCATCAAGAAAACCGTTTATGTTAATTAAAAAAAGCCCTAAAACACTACCTTGTGGTACAACGCAGTCGTTAAAAAGATAATTGAAAGTATAGACTTTCCTCCTTGATATTGGAGCTTAAGGCAAATTGTAGCCAAATTTTGTTAAACCGCAATAAACAGACAAACTTTCACATTCATGGTTAGGACATAATAAAACGTCCTTTACGTTTAAATATTCTTGCAAGTTACAACTCAAATTAAGGTTGAAGTAAAAAAAATTTGCTGGACCTTCTACACTGATAGTTTTACGTCTGTAAGTTGTAAACCTGCAAATAAATTCGTGAGTTCTGTGTTCGAGAGTATACAAAATGCAATTTGCATAAAATCGTTATAGAGTAAAACGTAGAGTACCAAGTTATACCACATTTATGAAAATCGGTTCAGCAGTTTTTGCATGAAGGAGTAACAAACAAACAAGCGGACAAACTTTCGCATTTATAGTATTAAAAGTATAGGAACAGGATAGGATGTATTCTGCTCTCTATTCTTGCAGCACAGGTAGTTTAATAATACACATTTTTTAAATTGTTTAATTTGTGTAAGAATTTTTTTTCGTAATTGCCTCTGAGGTTTTCCCCTTTAAGGTTTAGGGTTGAAAGTGTTCTAAATGCCTCACTTAAAAAAAAAGCATCACTAAAGGGGATATAAATTAGATAGCAACCCATTCTCAGGCCTACCGAGTGTACATTCAAAATTTCATTGAATGCGGTTCAACCGTTTCGGAGGAGTATGGTAACAAACGCTAATATAAGTTTATTTATTAACGTATTAAAATAATCATATTAATGTGAAAGATTAATATTATGGATATTATTAGTATTATATTACAGATATCTATATATTAATACGTGATGCCAAAACTTTGGACCCCTTCTTACGAAAATTGCGCGGACGCAGGAGCATAAAATTTGACGCACTTATAGTTTATGTGTGGGAGAAGTGCAGAATGCTAATATTTTTCAATAATAATACTTATAAAGTACTTTAAATCAAGAAATAAAACATTACCCACACTACTGCATTTGACATACACGAACAAATATATTGATGATAACGATAAAAGATCACAGATAGCGCACTAAATAGTTTGGAAACAAAGTAGTTTCTCTTGAGAAATGAGGATGGCGTTTTTATAAACAATATATTAAAATTTATTATGGTCGCAATGGGCGACCACTAGTTAGATAAGAGCCTTAAGACTAGATACATACCTGGGGTTTTTCATCGTTTTCTAAACGAAATGGCGATGGGTTCCTACGTTTCTATAAAATTCAGTTATGAATTCCAAGCCACTAGTCAAATGTAAAGATTGCATAACAATATATCCAAAAATCTTAACCTCGTCTGTTTGGTTCTTGTACTATTAGTCGTGTTTGAGATCGTGGTATGGTTGGACGCGCCAACTATGCTACCGAGTAAAACATAGTAGTCAAGTTTTTGTATGAAAAGAACTATTTGCGACAACTGTTTTTAGAATCTACAGTAAATTTTTTTTATTTGTGGTTTGCGTAATTTACAAAAATAAAAATTTAAAAAGTAGACTTAAAAAGTGGTTGTATCCTGTTTTACATGTTTTGTGTTTATTACAAAAAAAATGTAAATCGGTTTTCGAATCGTGTTTAGTTAGAGGTAAAAGTCGAGTTCATAAAAATAAAAGTTATATCTACCTAGTTGCGATAAGTTATAAAAGGCTGTTAGTACTTTTTCAATATTTATTTCGTAAATAATCTGCGTATGTATTATATTTTTATATTTATGGATTCAATTTGGTACTAACCAATTACAAACTAATAACTAACCACAAACTAATAACATATTATTTAAATAAAAAAAAATTATATTATTCAAATTATATTATTTTAATAAATATTGCTTCAAATAATCATTAGGTAAATACAATTTTAAATGTAAATTAAATTTGATACGCAATTTATTCATTTCTTTAAATTAATTTTTACTTAATATTCATTCAAATCGAATTAAATCTTAAGTACAAAACGTTATCTGTCTGTTTGTTTGCTTGGCTGCTATATATAAGTAGGTAAACATTTAATAATTTAACAACTTTTAGCGAAAATGGATTTCATTTTCTCTAAGAAAAAAGTGATCACTATGGCTTACAAAATGACTATACCAATAATCAAACAATATTTTCATATTTTCGTAAAACATGAACGATTTTTAATTTCCAATATATTTTTATTTCCATTTTTTTTTTATTTCCGAAAAATACAAGAGACCATTTTTTTTTACACAATATGTAACAATATAGAAAACAAGTCTAAACATAGGTAGATAACATGCCCACCCAGCTATCAATTATGTATGAAATAAATACCAGTATAACATACTAAGTAGGCACAAGTTGCCGGTAAAACCCGCCGCAACCTGTTGCGCGGAATACACTATTTCTTTTACCATTAATACGGCTATGTGCATGTTGGCTGTCTCGTGCCATAAAATAACCTTGAAATTAATTTTTTTCAATGAACTCCGACCAAATCTATATTGCATGTAGCCAAGATCAAATCATCTCAATCATGTCAGCTTTCAAACAAAAAAACCCGACAGGAGTGCCAGCAGAAGTGAATACTTGAATATTAACGTTGTGCATTTTTGATATTTTGGACTGGTTAGGGAATAATTTTGCACGAATTCCTTTAATTGTCAGTATTAAAGTACTATCGTTTATGTGGTAGAATACAATATTCATTTATTGCGCTATCGTACACAAACATGACAACACGAACATTCGCGCAAGCGCCCTGCGCCGTCTTACGAATTTTCTATCAGGTCACGTGTCCTGACGCGAGTTTAAAAGTTTTTACTCATTCCAAAAAAGTGCGCAACGCCGTTAAAGAAGTTTTCATTTCAAAAATCCGCATCGAAAGCGTTCGATCGATTCAAAAGTTATGAAGTCACAGACAGATGCCAGATACACACACACATAGAAACATGCGCACACACACAAAACAACACTTCAAACTTGCAACCACTTTCTTTTTCCGTTGGGGGTCAAAAAGACAACTGTTGCATAGACCGATTTCGATGCGAATTTTTTTCTTTGAAAGCTGACGTAAACGAAATGGTACTTAACTACATAACATGTAAATTTTGTTGTAGGTGATGGTAACCGACCTTGTGAGACACCAACGAGCTAATGATGTGTTTCCAATCTATTATCTGACGTTAATTTACAAGTTACCTTATCCTTAGGTCCAAAAAGGGTAGGCCACCCTATTAGGTACCGATTTTAACAAGTGGTTACTGCATTTATTCAAAAATTTAGAATTTAAACTACGTTATTCCGATATTTAATTGTGGTTCAATTTACTACATATTTTTTGTCTAAGTCGTCCTCGTCGCCGGAAATCAAACTAGCAACATGTAAATCTTAGATATAAAATTCCCGCATCACTACGTTAATTATCATTCTCCTCCGAAACGGCTTGACCGATTCTCATGAAATTTTGTGAACATATTGAGCAGGTCTGAGAATCGGCTAACATCAATTTTTAATAACTCTAAGGGCCACTTGCACGTTCCCGGGTTACATTTAACATTAAGTTAAACTGTCAAATAAAAGGTGATTTAACTCTAGTTAGACACTAACTCAGTGTTAAATACTTAACCCAGGAACGTGCAAGTGGCCCTAAGTGATGAAGGTGAATTACATCAAAAATGTAGCATAACAAAGTCAGCCGGTTCAGCTAGTTAATTATTAGAAAAAACCTTTAGAACTTTTTGCTTATTTACTATAATAATACTTATCAAATACAATGTTCAGTTATAAATCATAACATACGGAAGCAGATAATATGTTACAGAGAAAATCGCGAACTTATTATCATAGTTTCATTTTATGTAATTTGTTGGTATTTCCCACTAAACTTATATAAAAAAATTTCATGATAGCAGGTACATAAAAGTTGTTACTGTATACCTATGCCATAAATAAAAATCAAACATACAGAACGGAACACGATGTTAGACTACTTGATTTTATCGTTTGTATTCAAGCTATACCTACCTATATCATGAGAATATGTAAGATATAGGTATATTGTATATTTCATAAGAATTCAAATAGTAAAAAGAACTTACACAACTTATAAACATAATGTTAACTAGCCCCCCCCCNNNCCCCCCCCCCCGGCTTTGCACGGTTATGAAATATACATATAAACCTTTATCTCTAATCACTTTATCTATTTAAAAAACCTGCATCAAAATCCGTTGCACAGTTTTAAAGGTTTAAGCATACAGAGGAACATAGGGACAGAGGAAGCGACTTTGTTTTGTATACTATGTAATGATTGTTGAAATATGCCAGATTATTTCCTAAAATAATTGCCTGAATAAAAGATGTTTAGGTTTTTCAAACAAATACTTATTTATGCTTCTGAACTATAGACTACTACCATTACTAACAGAACGATGCAGTTTTTGAATTTTGAAAAATAATAAATTTTGGCTTAAATGTTAGCTAGTTTTCGTTATATGGGGACGACATATTCTTTGTGAGTTTGAGTACCCAAGTTAAATTAGTACGGATTCCTTAACATAAAAAGGCAACCCAAAATCTTACAAAATAAACGTGTTTTGAAACAGGAAAAATCAAAGATAATAAATTCACGTGGAAACAGCATCTATCCTACTGAAATTATAATTTTATAATTAAATTACATTAGTACCTTCTGCATTTGTGTGTTGTATTTCCGTGTTGGTCCCGGCTCCTTTGTAGAATAGACCATCTGCCTTCCTGTGCCAGGCAGCTCGTAAAAGGCGAGCATAGGCTTGCCGTCACTAAAACCATGACATCTGACTAGGTGGTAGAGTTTCGCAGCGACTCACCCGGATTGGTACCACCGCCTTACCTATTCCTGCCGCCATAACGTCATGGCGTGTTCCGGTTCGGAGGGTAAGGTAGCCGGTAAACTTACCACCTTACCGTACCTTACGTAACCATTACCATGTCTTTAGGCGGCGGGAATTTCTTACCATCAGGAAATCTGCTTGTTTGCCTTCCAATGTCATAAAAAAAATGTAATAATTAACGTAAGCATTGCTTCTTCCTTATAATACTATTACAATTTTCAGAATATCGTCATGGTTTGAAGTAGTGACGGCATAGCTTAATTAAGGACAATTTGTTGTTGGTCTACCCAATTCGTTTAATTTGTTGCTTCGGTTATAGCAGGGATGGGCAAATTATTTTGACCGCGGGCCGGTAAATTAAAAAAAAATCTAGTGGCGGGCCAGTAAATTATAATTAATCTTGAGGCGGGCCAGTTCATTAAAACAACTAAAATAGCAGTAAATAGAACATTGTATAGAGATAACCTAAGACATTTTTTTTTTATTTTACAATCCTTTACTTAAATGGTTAAGATCATGGAATGTGGGAAAGAATGACAGATGAAAGATTGACAAAGCATATATACAATGCGAATTTGGATGGATGTAGGTACCCGGGGAGACCAAGGCTGACATTTCACGATCAGATCAATCGGATATTATCCGAGGGTGGTATCAAGCGTCTCCAAAACCGGCGTGTTTGTATGAAAAGGGTAATGAATGTGAATGAAGCAAGACAGGTTTGTCAGGATCGTGAGGTCTGGCACTCGATACTCAAAAGAAGTTCATATATTTTCTAAAAAACCCCTCGGCGGGCCGAATCAAAACCTTTCAAGGGCCAGATCCGGCCCGCGGGCCGTTACTTGCCCACCAATGGGTTATAGTATAAGGGAAAAACCACTTAATTTCGTTAATATTTCATAATTACAATGCATTACATGTATAAATAAGTATTTGTTCCTGGAGTTGGGCGTTAGTAACTGCGACACAGTCGTATGACTATTGCGGTTGCTTTCGTACTACAATAATTTGTAAATTTGGAAAAAAAAAACAGGTATTTATAACATTATGTCAGTACCTACTTTGCCGAATACAGCGAATTAGGATATTTATATTAACAAATAAGATCAACGTTCCTACAACATAGTGAGCATTATATTTTACCAAGCGGTTAAAAATATTTCATAATTACCCAACTCATGTAGAATATTCGAAATAATGACAGCGATTTGAACAGACGCAACTTGGACGCAATGTTGAAAGTGACCATTCTTTGCACTTTGATCTCAATTGGTGTATGTCAAAAGTGTGATAAACAGACAAGTGTAGTGGCAAAAAATGCAGAATTCATGCCTAATGGAGATGTCAAATTCGAAAATGTGGAATACGGAACAACTGAATATTTTTTCGAAAATAATACCTTAAGCGTTTGTGTTTGTGCAAAAAAGATTTGTGTTCATAAATGTTGTCCACACGGTTATGGAGTTAAAACTAAAACTTTGGACTGTGTTAAATTAGATGAGGTATTCAATCCCTCCATCCATGATGAATTCATGAGATATGAAGACTCGCATAATGTGTATTTCATCACCGGTTTTGTGAAATGTTCGATTGCTAATAAGGAGTTTCCAGTGCTAGCCAACGATGTTACCTCAAACTATTTTGTTAAACCTGTAAGTTTTTTTATTCTGCTAAAAGGCATGTATTTTGTTGTTAAGTGTGTTGGCTTTAAAAACAGGCGGACATCAATTATCCCCCGTGTTGTTCGGGGCTCCTTTGCAGAATAGACCATCTGCCTTCCTACCAGGCAGCTCGTATAAGGCGAGCACAGGCTTACTATCACTAGCACCGTGACATCCGACTAGGTGGTAGAGTTTCGCAGCGACTCACCCGGATTGGTACCACCGCCTTACCTGTTCCTGCCGCCATAACGTCATGCCGTGAAAATATCAATTGCGTTCCGGTTCCGGTAGCCGGTAAACTTACTTTTGCTCGAGGCCTAACATCCCGGCCTAAGGTTGGCAACGCACTATTTTCACCTCTGGTGTCTCTAGGTGGCGTGAATTTCTTACCATCAGAAAATCCGTCTGCTTTTTTGCCTGTAAATGTCATAAAAAAAATCTAAATGTTAATAATCCGCTAGCATTGTGTTCAAGAGTACCTACCTAAAAGGACATATCCGATTCCAATTTCCACTTAGCATGAAATCGAAATACAAGAGTAACACTACTGGCGTCCTGTAATTAAGGTTTCCATTAACCTACAATAGGCATCAGATGCTCACTAGTAAAGTACCACTAAACTACCAATAAAGTTACTTGTAAAGTAAAGCTCACTAGTGAAGTACCCCCTCGTTGGTCGAGTGGCTAGCGTACACGCCTAACTACACTGACCAACCGCGAGACTCGGGTTCGATTCCCAACGGGGCCAGGCATTTGTGTGATGAACATTTAGATGTCTGATGGTCTGGGTGTTTATTAAATTTATTCTGGTATCTATTTAAGTATTTCTATGTATTAGTATCGTTGACTAACACCCATAACACAAGCTTATAATTTGCTTACTTTAGGGTTAGATTCAATTTGCGTAGCTTATCCAGGAACATTTATTATTATTTATTCATTATTATTTATCTATTTACCAAAAATAAAAAAATACCTGTGCATAGTACATACGTATATACATACAATATATCTTCATGTCAAGTCCCTTACGATGTCAACAGAGAGTATAGATTGCCAAAACATCACGATCCTGGCAGATCTGTCTGGCTTCCTCTACGTTTATTACCCTTTTCATACAAACACGCCAGTTTCGGAGACTCTTGACACCACCCTCGGATAACACCCGAGCGATCTGGTCGTGAAATGTCAACCTAGGTCGCAGTACCTACATCCATTCACATTTGCATTTTGTATCTCCTTTACCAATCTTTCATTTGTCATTATTTCTACATTACCAAACCAGCGGAGCATGCCTTTTCTCATTTTAACACCAACGCTTTCTTTCAATCCCACTCTTTCCAAGATCTCACTGTTGTATGCGGTCAGTGGGTCAGTTTTCTGTAGCGCTTTCACTTCTACCTGTATTTGTTATTAAATTTACTTAAGTAGTAGGTATTGAAGTCCTTTTGTAAGTGAAAATGAAGGTTATTTTGATTGATTGATATTATGGTAATTACATTTGTTTATATATTTATCTGAATACATTTTTAGATACGTATGTTTGTTATTTAATCACGTCTTAGTGCTTGAACCAGTCACAACGAATTTTGGCACGTCACTGCTACGTATATAGGTACATATTTTAAAATAAGGAAATATGACAAGTCCGCTGTCGCAAGACAATTCTTGAATTAGTTAATTATCTAATTTATGAACATCATTATAAACGATGTCGTCAACATACAACCATTTATGCATTAGTGTTACTCAAAGAGAATATAATCACTACGTTTTTTTGGTGTTACTCAAAACAATCTCGGAATCGCTAGTTTTTTAATTTTTTTTAAGTTAATTTTCACCTTTCTGGGGCCGGCTAAGACCTTTAGGTCATGCTGTCACGTCTTCCGTATTAATTATTCTTATACAGTCATTAGTCACTATTTACAAAGTCACGTCAGGGTCTTGAGTAAAGGTAGTCACTTTACACAAGCTCACTTTGGGAGATTTGACGGCTAATTAAAATAAAACTAGTTCCCACCTAAAATAACAAATTTTACTAATAATTTAGACTAAATTCAATAATTATTGTGAAAAAATTACGACCACCTTCATTCACGATTGCGTCAAAACTCCTTATATTTTTTTAAGTCAAGTCCCCTTTCTGGGGCTGGCTAAAACCTTTAGGCCATGCTGCCACGTCTTCCGTAATAATAAATTCTTTTTCATATTAAAATTTTAAATTAAATTCTTTAGTTTCTTAACATATTGTCTTCCCCTTTTTAAAAGTCATTTCCTTCACTAAGACAAAAGTTTTTTGAGTCCTTCAATACGTCTTTAGTTTTAATTTCTTGAAGTTTACATATTATGTTTCTCCGTTAATTTGTTTTATAGTACGTCACATCCTTGAATTACAATTATTTGCACACAAAATATAAAAATAAAATTCTGAACACCAAAATCATCTTCTTTCATGTTGGCGCCAAAACTTCTACGACAGTGCAAAAAGTATTTTTATTATTCTTTTTTTTACCTCTATATTTTATACTAGTCTTATATTATGTAATGAACCCATATATCTTAATATTTCATGTATTTTTTTTAGTTTCGTCTTCAATTTTCTTTCTTGTTCAGGCCTCAGCCTCTTCTGTCGTGATAAAACACTACAATAGTCTTTCACTAGTATAGTTTATTTACTAAATCACATTTACACACAATTAAGTATTAATTTACAAATTATACATTTTTAGCTTAAAGATTGGAGGGAACCCTCGAAAAGCACGCCTTCCCCCTCCGATTGTTCCCGCCAATCTCGTATTTTATTTCTTTTTTTTTAGTTAATTTGCCACTTGTAAATTTATTGCGCTTTTTCAGACTAAAACTTACCACACATCACTTATAAAAAAAACAGCTAGAAATCTTAATCTATCTGTTAATCTGTTTTTGTATTAGTGCTTTTGTTTATACATAATACAATTGTTAGTTGTCCTTCAAAACAAAGAAATTACAAAATCATAAGTAAACTAAACACAATAAGACACAAACGCATCTTTTTAATTTAAAAAAAAGTGTCTTCCCGAACAAGTAAGCAGAGGCACAACCAGGGCACCCACGACTATCCGAAGACACTAGGTCCCACAATGTGATGGGTGGCAAGCCTATCGCCAACCGGGCACATATCCAATCCCGAGCAATGTTTTTTTTTATTAAAAAATTGGAAATACCACATTTTCTTTAGATTGCCCGATCCCGGATTCGAACCCGGGATCTCATGAAGTCAAGTCCAACACCTGGAGCCACTGGCGCTGACTGATAACCACGGGCGCAACTTTTTTTGAATTTAATTTAATTAATTTTAATTTACTGTTACTGGAATTAATCGTATAATGTAACACAATGTATTTGACTATTAATCTTATTGCATCTCTAGAAGCATGTTTGTCATTCAATTGCCTTAAGGCAATCAATAATATATAAGATAAGAAAAGCCTAAAGACCTAGATTAGAAGAGCCTATAGCCTTAAATCTGGCTATTTTCATCGTTTCCTAATCCCCGTGTTGATCCGGGCTACTTTGCAGAATAGACCATCTGCCTTCCTGCCAGAGCAGATCGTAAAAGGCGAGTACATGCTGACCGTCACTAACACCGTGAGGTTACTACCTACTAGGTGGTAGAGTTTCGCAGCCACTTGCCAGGATTGGTACCACCGCCTTACCTATTCCTGCCACCATAACGTATGATGCTTGCCGTTGACGTGTAAGGGAAGTTAGCGAGTAACCTCACTTTTGCTTAAGGCCTAACATCCCGGCCTCAGGTTGGCAAAGCACCATTACCACCTTTGGTGTCTATAGGCTAATTTTTTACCATCAGGAAATCCATCTGCTTGTTTGCCTTCCAATATCATAAAAAAATCGTAATCACGAGTATTTCCGTCGTTTTCATAAAGTTAAGAATAGTCTGATATTTCGAAGCCACTAGCCAAATGTTAAGGTTACGTAACAATGTGTCCAAAAATCTTAACCTCGTCTGTCTGGTTCTTGTACTGCTAGTCGTGTAATTTTTGTAGTCGTGTTTGTGATCGTGCCATGGTTGGACGCGCCAACTATGTTACCGAGTTAAACATAGTATTCAAGTTTTTGTATGAAAAGAAGTTTTTGTGGCAACTTTTTTTTAATCCACTGTTACTTTGTTTTATCTGTGATATTTTTGCGAAATTTACCAAAAAAATCTAAAAAGTAGGCTTTAAAAGTGGCAACATCCTGTTTTACGTGTTTTGTGTTTATTATGAACAAATTGTATATCGATTTTCGACTCGTGTGTTTCTAGATGTAAAAGCCTCGTAAATAAAAATAAAAGTTGTGATAACCTTTAAAAGGCTCTAGGTACCTTTTGAATATTTAATTCGTAAATGCGTATGTATAATATTTTTTTGTATTTATGAATTTAATTGAATACTAGCAAATTGTAATATGTAACATTTTAATTAAGAAAAACATTAAATTATGATATTTTAATTCGAGCTGATAACATATCTAATTGGTATAATATAATCATTGCTTCAAATAGTAATTCCATAAATTTTTAAACATACCTTAAATTTGAAATGTAGTCAAATCAATTGAGTAATTTTAAATAGGTAGGAAACATAATAGGTTTGTTTGTTTGCTTGCCTGCTATACGTTAGCAGGTAAAAAATTAATTTAATAACATTTAACGACAATGGATTCCATTTTATCATTAATAGTAAAACAAAATGATCATTATTAATAACCAAACAATATTTCCGTCTTTTAATAAAACTTGAACGAGTTTTAATTTCCAATTTTTTTTAATTGCATTTATTTTTATTTCTGACAAATATAAAACACAGTAAAATTTTACACAACATGTAACAACATAAATAATAAGTCTATACATATGCAAGTATAGACTTGTATACCCTATGTATAGACATAGGGTGGTTACTAGCTCTATATCTATACTAATATTAAAAAGAGGAAATGTTTGATTTTTTGATTGAATGAATGAATACATTTTATTATGCACCAAAATTTACAGAATAACACACACTCTTCCACTTATAATAATATTTAACTTAGGTACACAAAGGCGGTCTTATCGCTTCAGAGCGATCTCTGCCAGACAACCTTAAAACCTTAAAAACTTATGCTAATCTAATAAATATAATGTTTTATTTCATATAAAACATACACGTTGTTTGTTTGAAATAAATAGGCTTCGAAACTGCTAAAACCAATTTCAAAAATTCTTTCGCACTTAGAATGCTACATTCTCCCTGAGTGACATAGGCTTTGTTTCATCAAAATCGGTGCAGTAAAAGTCAAGTTACGCAGGCGAAGCTGCGTTTAACTTCTAGTTTGAAATAAAGACTAGTAGGTATAACTAAGTAGGCACAAGTTGACGGTAAAACCTGCCGCTACCTTTTGAGCGGAAAACACTATTTGCTAATAATTTCTATGCTATTTACATAAATATGATCTACCGGTGCAAATTCTGTAGGTACAGTTTATTAGATAAAATAAAAATAGCACAGGTTATAGAGGTTATTGCTAACAAGACCATTGGTGGTAGGTATAGTGCTATGCTACAAATGGCCTGGGTAGGGATCCACCACCTTACCTATTTCTACCGCTTTTTTTGATATTGTAAGGCAAACAAGCACACGTATTTCCTAGCGGTAAGAAGAGACACCAAAAGAGGTGTGACACGCACCGTGTTGCCAACCAGAGGCTGGGATGTTAAACCTTAAACGAAAGTAAGTTTACCGGCTACCTTACCTTCCAAACCGGAACACTATTACTATTACTATTACCACCTTTGATGTCTTTAGGCGGCGTGATATTTTTACCATCAGGACATCCGCCTGCTTGTTTGCCTTCCAATGTCATAAAAAAAATTAAAAAAAAACACACACACAAAGACATGTCAAACTTAATACCCCTTGTTTTCCGTCGGGGGTCAACAAATACATTAGATAATATGACTTACCTATTTAGCTGCACATAAATTTACTGATTTTGCTAACTAAAATATAATGGAAAAGAAAAAATTGCATTGAGTCATGTTAGTTTGTGTGAATATTCTATTTTGTCTAAAAAATTTAAACACCTATTTTGGAATGACCTTATAAAGACACCAAATATGCTTTTGATGTGAAGCCAATCTAATGCAGTGTTTTCCAAATGCCGGGTCGCGACCTGGTACCGGACCATTTAAATTAAATACCAGGGGCCTTACCATAAACGCTTATAGCATTATTGTGTCCATCATGATAAATGTTTGCTTTTATAGGCAACTTTATAGTAGATATACGCCATAAGGTTGTCTTTCTCCGATGGCAATTTGTATTATTGAAATAATATTGTTTTAAGAGCTTATGGTAACCCCCAGGTTGCAACATTTGATAGCCATCGACAGAGACCTCAGAAGACCTTATCTCACTATGCCTTCCGCGTATTACTGCCAATCATAGATATTCAGGTAGTTTAAACGGGTTTTTACAACTTGATTTAAAGTTAGATGAAGTTGTTAGTTTAAAATTTTTTTTTAAAAAAAGGTTGCCTGTAAAGTCGGTTTTACGGAAGATTTCAAAGTGAATACGAGGGCCAAACTGAAAGTTTTTAGAACTGTCAACTTAAAAGCATTATATTAAAAAAATAAGTTTAAATTTTGAAAATAGAACTCTTTACCAATAATATCGAGTATACATTTCATTCATTTGTCATTTGTTTTACGATTTGGCGGCAAATTGAAAATTGTCTGTGCACGTCAGAATGAATTTAAGCCGAGAAAATTTTCGTGCAATGATTTTTTATGACTTTCGATGTCATATAAGTCAACAAGAAAGTTATGATAGACTTCGATTGGCTTTTCACGATGAAGCCCCATCTCGTGCCACAGTTTACAACTGGTTTAATGAATTCAAACGTGGTCGAACTAATCTCACCGATGATTTGCGTGAGGGACGGCCTTCTACAGCGACGACTGAAGACAATATCAGTGTTGTGCGGCGTATGACAGAGACTGACAAAAGAGTGACCTATCAGCAGATTCGGACAAGTCTAGGCATAGGTATGAGTCAAGTGCACAAAATCCTCCATGAACATTTAGCGGTCAGGAAGCTTTGTGGCCGCTGGATATCGCATAATTTGACCGAGGCTCAAAAACTCCGCCGTGTTGATTGGTGCCGAGAAATGATCCAAAAATTTAACGGAGGTGACTCAAATGCTGTGTTCGACATACTAACGGATGACGAAAGCTGAATTTACTGTTATGATCCGGAAACCAAAAGACAGTCTGCTCAGTGGGTGTTTCCTTCCGAAGAGTTGCCAACTAAATTGAAGAGAGGTCGAAGTGTTGGAAAAAAGATGGTGGCCTCGTTCTTCGGAAAGACAGGTCATTACGCGACAGTTGTCTTAGAGAATCAGAAAACGGTTAATGCAGAGTGGTACACTAACAACTGTTTGCCACTTGTCTTGGAAAAAGTTCGAGAGAAACGACCTCGCATCAGGATCCTCCTTCATCACGACAATGCCTCGTCGCACACCGCCAGGCAAACGATCGACTATTTGGCGACCTCAGACGTGGAATTACTGGGTCAACCGCCGTATAGCCCCGACCTCGCACCCTGCGATTTTTATTTATTCCCGAAAATAAAAGAAAAACTTCGAGGAAAACATTTTATGGACGCCGAAGAAGCAGTGGCTGTGTTTCAAAACGCCGTCGAAGAGACCCCTAAGGCCGAGTGGGCAAGGTGCTTTTCTCAATGGTTCCATCGAATGCAGCGATGTATTGATGTAAATGGACGCTATTTTGAAAAGTTATATTAAAACTAATAACTTGCTAGAATGCTTAGTTTTTGATTTTCTAAGAACATTCAGTTTGACCCTCGTATGTGGGAGAGAGACGCAAGGCGGCGGGCCTCTCTCTCGTTCGGTGACTCATCGTAACAGACGTGAGCGAGCGTTACACTTTTTCAAGAGTGACTCCGAGTCACAACCTAATTTAAGACCTTGTCACCTCAATAACCTAATTTACACAGTTTGTATAAATGTTTGTAGGTCACAAAAGGGCAGTTTGAAAATTACCGGGCTATGACAGAACAATGTTTGGGAAAGATTGATCTAACGACGTAAATTTACAGGTTATCCTATTATATCCCAACAAACTAAAACGGACCGACAATAACATAAAATTAAATTAAAAGTTTAAAAACCCCCGACACAAGAAATAAATTTCCCTTTAAAGTAAATAAATGCTCACATTCGGTTAATCTTTCCAATTTCAACACCCACAACTTTTAGACGGCTCAACCGATTTTCATCAAACATATCTAAAAACACGTTACTTTTAATATAAAAAAAACTAAATTGAAATCACTGCATCCGTTCGGAAGTTATGACACCACAGACAGACAGACACGTCAAACTTATAACACCCCTCTTTTTGTGTAGGGTTACAAAAGGGTAGACGATGTTACCAATCCGAAAGAGTTGTTAAAACTATCTTAAAATCTAATTGACTGCATTAATATAAAAACAGTGTAAGCTACGTTATTCCGATATTTAAAAGTGGTTTCATTTACTACATAATATTCACACATTTCTTCGACGTCCCCGTAGAATCAAAACAAGCTAACAAACATAATAAGTAAATTAAAAAGGAAGTAATACATAACCTATTTGGTAAAAAACTTTTGAAACAAATTCACGTGGAAATATCAGCTATTATCCTAACGAAATTTTAATTAAAACTTAAATTACATTAGTAGGCATTTGTGTAATTAAAAATAAGTTGTTAAAGTTGACACAAACATTTCTTCAAAATTCAGTAATTACCACAAACCCGTCATTGTTTGACCTAGTGACGGCTTCACCGAAGGATAATTTGCGGTTGACATATTAATTTATTTGTTTTGTTCCTTTAGTTATAGTTTAAGGGAAAACCAGATAATTTTGTTAATGTATCGTTATTACGGTACATTGGGTATATACATTCGAAATGAGGAAAGTGATTTGAACTGACGCAACCTGGTAATACAAAATGTTAAAAGTGACTTTCCTGTATACTTTGATCTCAATTGGTGTATGTCAAAAGTGTGATAAACAGACAAGTGTAGTGGCAAAAAATGCAGAATTCATGCCTAATGGAGATGTCAAATTCGAAAATGTGGAATACAGAAAAACTGAATATTTTTTTGAAAATAACACCTTAAACGTTTGTGTTTGTGCAAAAAAGATTTGTGTTCATAAATGTTGTCCGCACGGATATGGACTCAAAACTAATCCTTTGGACTGTGTTAAAATAGATGAAGCTTTCAACCCTCCCATCCATGATGAATTTATGAGATATGAAGACTCGCATAATGTGTATTTCATCTCTGCCGGTTTTGTGAAATGCTCTACGAATGATAATAAGGAGTATCGAGTGTCAGCTACCGATATTACGTCCAATTATTTTATTAAACCTGTAAGTTTATTTTTTTATTATGTCACAAGGCATCTTTTTTTGTTTATACCGTGTTTTTTTTTACGTTATAGGGAGACAACAAGCAGATGGATTTCCTGATGGTAAGAAATGCCGTCGCCTATAGACACCAGATTTGGTAATGGTGCGTTATCAACCTGAGGCTAGGATGGTCAGCCTCCTGCGTAAGTAAATAAACCGGATGGCGGCTACTCTACCCTCCAACCGAAACACGACAATGACGAGCATTGTCATTTTGCGGAAGGGATAGGTAAGGCGGTGGTGCCTGTATGTCCGGGTGAGTCGTTGCAGGACTCTAGCACCTGGTACCACCTAGTTTTAACCGACTTCAAAAACAGAAGTGATAACCGTCTGTTTTTGAAGTCGGATTAGACTTTATACTTTGATTTTTATTTTTTGTATGTTTGTAACGCGATTACTTCGCCACCAGTTAAACAATTTTGATAATTCTATTTTGGGAAATGTTGGTTATTATTTTGAAGTGTTTCCTTATTAATTTTATCAAGATCCGACATTGGAGTAATACTTAATTTTTGGGTTAATTAACTGGTGATGACTTTTATTAATTAATTCAAACAACAATCAACTAATGAATGAAAATAATTATAAATGATGACGTCAACATAGACAACCATTAATGCATTATTAAGTAAAAACAAAGACAACACTAATCTCTGTTATTACTCAAAAGTACTAGTAGTTAAGGCCCCATACTTAGTCAACCAGAAGAACCAATCGCCGCACTCCCCCGTTCCATGATTACTATGAAATATTGCGCTCTAAAGTAAACGTCTTAAGCGACAAATCACTATTTTTGACACTATAAAAGTAATTTGAAAAAAAGTATAAAAACTGAAACACTTATCTTTTAGGTATAATACTTACCTATATTTATGTTAAATTTGGTGTCAATATTTTCATAATTGAAGTAGACAGTCGGGTTTTGCTTTCAAAAAAGGGTTAACATTTTGATTTTTTTCTATCGAGCAAAGTGAAATGAATCGTGTTTTGGAAACACTAGTCTTATAAAGCATATTAATGTAAATCTTGTGTATTTTTGTCACCAAGATCCATGAGTGCTTCGTATGAAAAAAACATTATATTGTTGCCGTATTTTAGCATACATGGACCCTTAGTAAAATTTATGAGGGTCTATCTCTTGGAGTCGGTTGTTCGCAGATTTACTGCGCTTTTTCCAAACTCGTCGATTGTTTTGGGAAAAGTATATTGTACCTAGGGTAAATCCATAGATTTAAGATGTATGTACATTCAGAATCTATGGGTAAACCGATATTAATTGAACAGTTAAGCAAATAAAAATACTTAAATTATAATTTAAAATATCCAACTACTGGCGGTTTAGCTCACATAAAACTTATTTTTAACAATTACTATAAAAATTATAGATATCATTTGTATGATATTATGATTGTAATGTTTATAAATATAGTGCACTTAGTCGCCTTTATTTATTGTTCAAAGAAACATGTTTGTATTGTTAGTCCTTTTCCGTTTATATACTATACTACGAGACGTAACGTAGCAAAACATACGTGTTGTATAAATTAACTAGTGGCCCGCCCCGGCTTTTCACGGATATGACATATACATATAAACCTTCCTCTTCAACCACTCCATCTATTAAAAAAACCGCATCAAAATCTATAATTTTAAAGATTTAAGCATACAATGGGACATAGGGACAGAGGAAGCGACTTTGTTTTATACTATGTAGTGCTTTTGACTTTATAATGACTTTGTTATTAATGAAATAAAATTTAAAATTGTAAGTTAAATTAGACTATAAAGAGCAAAAAAGTGAATCCTTAAATACTTAAAATTTTGTTTTGTGCTTCCTGTCAGGTAGCTCGTAAAAGGCGAGCATAGGCCTACCGTCACTAACAACGTGACATCTGACTAAGTGGTAGAGTTTAGCAACATTTCGCCCGGATTGGTACCACCGCCCTACCTATTCCTGCCTTCATAACATCATGACGTGTTTGGGTCGGAGGGTAAGGTAGCGGGTAAACTTACTTTTGCTTGAGGCCTAGCATCCCGGCCTCAGGCTGGCAACGCACCATTACCACTTTTGGTGCCTCTAGGCGGCGAGAATTTCTTACTATCAGGAAATCCGTCTGCTTGTTTGCCTTCCAATATCATAAAAATACTTACTTGCTTATAAGTATAACGTAATCTTAACAATATTCCTCCAAAAAATAACCAAACACTACTCATTTAAGCTGGGGGAATCCCCAAATAAGACATTCGATTTAATTTGGCAATCCTTAACGAACGAGTGGGTTTTTAATGGATGTATTTCGAAATTGTCTTGCATCATTGACCAAGAATATCATAAGAACGAGTAAGTGTTAGCCTTTCTGTTAAATAAAGAAAAGAAAAAAGAAAAATAGTATAAGTTAGGATAATAAAGGTCAATCTAACAGTTTGTTATTTATTTATGTGTCATTGTGGTTATCGTAAATAGTATTTTTTATGATATTGGAAGGCAAACAAGCAGACGGATTTCCTGATGGTAAGAAATTCCCGCCACCTAGAGACGCCGAATGTGGTAATGGTGCGTTGCCAACCGGAGGCCGGGATGTTAGGCCTCGAGCAAAACTAAGTTAATCAGCTACCTTACGCTCCAAACCGAAACACGTCATGACGTTATGTCAGTAGGAATAGATAAGGCAGTGGTACCAATCCGGGTGAGTCGCTGCGAAACTCTATCACCTTGTCAGATATCACTGTGTTAGTGACGGTAAGCCTATGCTCGCCTTTTACAATGTGCCTGTTAGGAAGGCAAATGGTCTATTCTGCAAAGGAGCCCGGACAAATGCAGGGAAATATAAAGAAAAAAGAAAAAAAGTGTAAGTTAGGATTAAGTTATTCAAGTTAGGATTAAGTTGTTAAGTTATTCAGATTCAGATTAGATATTCAGATTTTTTTCAAAGCAAGTATTATAAAGTACATTTTTTGAACGTCAAACATAAATGGTAATACTACAATACAATCCTAATAAAATTAACTTAAAAATATTTTAGAACAACAATGGTAAATAAATACAATAGTAGACTATTTCGAAATCATATTTTTTTAATAATAGCTAAAAATATAATATGAATCAAATAATTATAACAAATTTATAATGCAAATTATCTTAACATTTTTCAATTTGACTAACATTATTCTATTTCTAAATTTTTGTTTCGGACTGCATAAATTGTTATCTATATCTATACATATAATAAATCTGTAGAAGGGACAATTTAGTACATTGAAAATATCGAAAAAATAAATAGCCCCTGTTACTGGATCGATACCAAACCCAAATATGTGATTAAAAATTTTTTTTCTGTCTGTCTGTATGTTCAGGCATCACATGAAAACTAACGTTTCGATTTCAATGAAACTAGATATAAGTATACCTTATTATCCTGGGCATAAAATGGGATACTTTTTATCCTGGAAAAATACGTAGAAAAAAATCTTAATTTTTCAGTTATATCATGTGAAGACCGACATCCGCGCGAACGGAGTCGTGGACGGAAGCTAGTTGGATTATAAAAGTTAATCTAACTGTTATTTTTTATGTGCCAGTGTGGTCGTCATGAATAGTATTACATCGCAGTAGCTTTTGTAATCTAAAAATAAAGTACTTATCTGAAAAATTATGACTCTTCCTCTGTTATCACAACGCTTGTCGACACCACTTTTATCTAATCAATAATTAGATGGAACTACCATGTGTGAATTGATATTTGTGACGAAGCCTTTGACCTGATTAGTTGTGGTGATTAGATATTGGAATGCATTTACTATATGACATATTTTTTTTTATTATAGCATACGTTTAAAATCACTAACACCGTGACATGCTACTAGGTGTTGGTAGAGTTTTGCAACTCGCCCAAATTTGTACCACCGCCTTACCTATTCTTGACGCAATAACGTCCAACGCTTGCCATTGACGTGTTCCGGTTCGGAGGGCAAGGTTAATTTACTTTTGCTCGAGGCCTAACAATGGATGCCTCAGGTTGGCAACGCACCATTACCACCTTTGGTGTTTCTAGGCGGCGTGAATTTCTTACCATCAGGAAATCCGTCTGCTTGTTTGCCTTTCATTATTATATTAAAAAAAATGCATTATATTACTATAGACTACGCCTGCGACTTCACTCGCAAGGCTTTATGTTGCAATTTTTACAAGCAATATTGTTTGACGATATTTCATTATGATGTCCTGGGTTTGATTTCCGTCTCAGGCCCTTAAAAAGTGGGCAAGTTACACAAATTGAATCTAACCACAAAGTAAGCAAATTATGTATATGCTTGTGTTATGGATGTTATTTAACGATGCTAATACATAGAAATACTTAAATAGATACATACCTACCAGAATAAATTTAATGAACACCCAGAACCGGAAATGAATAAATATGTGAAAAATGAATTTCCATTTCCCGTAGTTATCTCGTCGCTTCTGAACAGATGGACCTATTTTGTTACTTATTTTTTAGTCGTGTTGGCCATAATTGTCGGGTGAAATAAACTTTCAGTTTAAATAAAATTTGAATTTGAAATAAAATTTCTAATAAGAAATACCGGGAAAATTGCCCACTTTAATTGCTCCCCTACCAACTGCTAGTAGCTCTTTTTGTTTAGCGATACGAAGTTCACCGGGTCGGCTAGTTTGAAATTATTAATAAATAGTTTAAAAAGGGTGACGAGTATATACTACTATTAAATCTACCATCAGATCGGAACGTGGCTAGTCCCTGTGGAGAAACTAAGTCTTTTGTAATTATTTTCAATTTCCTTGTAAAGAGACAAATCCAGTAAACTAATGTTACAACTACTAAATAGTATTTAACAAAAACTAGTATTTAACGCTTTCCGGAGTTCGTAACTTATGCTCTTCCAAAGATTCCTAGATCTTTGAAACTACACAACAGATTTTGATGCGATTTTTGAATTGAATACTTCTTTAACGGTGTTGCGCCCTTTTTTTGGAATGGGTAAAAACTTCTAAACAGATTGTCAGATCGAAAATACTTAAGACAGCGCAAGACAAATTTTCGTGTTGTCATGTTTGTGTACAATAGCGTTATAAATGAATATTGTATTCGTGCAAAATTATTCCCTAGCCATTCCAAAATATCAAAAATGCACAACGTTAATATTCAAGTTTTCACATCTGTACAACCCGTTGTTTTTTTAATATGTAGAGTAATTCAAGATGAATATGTATAACAATATAGGAGCTTGTCCACCCCACGGTAAACGGTCTGTTCGTTATTTTGTACATTAATTTTGTTAAGAAATTTGTTCATGAAATTATTTATGAATTCCTACCTAATTTAAACAATTTGGATTACTTACATTTTTTAATTGACTAGTGGTCGCCCGTTGGTCGAAATACGACCATAACAAATTTTAATATGTTGTTGATAAGAACGCCATCTTCATTTCTCAATACCAACTACTTTGTTTTTAAACTTTTTAGTGCGCCATCTGATCATCATCTGATCTTTTATCGTTATAATCAATGTATTTGTTTGTGTGTGTCAAATGAATGGCACTATGGCCAATGTTTTGTTTATCGATTTCATGTACTTTAGCATAATTATTGAAAAATGTTGGCGTTCTGCACTTCTCCTACACATAAACTATAAGTGTGCCAAATTGTATGCTCCTGCGTCAGCGCAATTTTCGTAAAAAGGCGTCCAAAGTTTTTGCATCATGTATTAATATATATACATATATATAGATTTAATTGTAGGTCATAAATACGGCTTACAAATATTTACCTACATAATATAACAAAAAGGTGAAAGAGTGGATACTCTACAAAGTACAAAGTTCGCTTCATCAGCTAGTTTAATATAAAATCATAGCCATTTTCAAAGTGCTTTGGAGTTGACGCACGTTTTTATACAAAACATAATTTTATGGTTTTTATCGTCAGCATTTTATGCGAAATATAATTTAATAAAAGTTTAGTTGGTACAGATTTACGGCACTTTATTATTTTTGGCTAAACGGCTTTGCTTATTAGGTCAACTCCGGCGCCAGCCTATTGCCAATCGAGCTCATATCCAAACCAGGGCTATGTTGTTTTTGTTAAAAAATTAAAAATTACATTTAATTTTCTTTGCTCAATCCCGGAGATCAAATCCGGAATCCTCAAGAAGTTAAACTTGTATTGTAAAATTCACAAATACTTGTATTAGCCTTGCCAATCTTTTTTTTTTCGAAAAACCGATACATGCTTTTATAACAAAAACGTAATTAAGCGTTGGCATAATGGTATTGGTTTTAGTAGGTTTTTTAGATCCGAAATAAAAAACAGAAGCAGTCGTGCAGTATACTAACGGCCTTTAACGCATCATTGCGTCTTTAATCTATGAGTACTTATAGTTAATCTGTGGAAGAGTGAATTCTGTAACTTGACCTCGCGGCTGAGAGTTTTGGCGCCATCGAGAGAAAAGATGATCGAAGTTTTTTCATAATTATTGAATTTCGTGTTTATATTGAGTGAAATTAGTCAATTTTGGTGGCATTTTGTACAATTTTGTACAGTGAAAGTGCACAAATGAAATAATCATGAAGAAATTAGCGTATCATGTACTTCCTCGTTGCCGCCAAATCTCCTTACATGAGCTTGTTTAATAAGGCCGCCGCTTTACCCAAGAGCCTGACATGACTTACTGACGACTTATGACTGATGACTAATTGTAATTGATTAAAATTGATATAAAATTTGATGTAAATTTCTACTTGACTAATGGCAAAATACTAACGTTAAGTTTCTATAAATCTTAAAGAAAGAAAAAATTTCGCCCCAGACAGGATTTGAACCTGTAACCTTTCGTCTCAAGCCGACGAATGCTCTAACCAATTGAGCTACTGAGGATTCAAGTCCCGTGGCGAAATTTTTAATTCCTTTCTAACCCGTTAACGCGGGTAGTTATGTCCTACAGATACACAATTCTGAGTACCCACCAAATGAGTTCATCACCGATGAAATTCACATTTTTAGAATGGACATAACTTTCGTTTCTTGCATCGAATTTTTATTTTTTTATTTTTTTAGCACTTGCCCTGTGCGTGGGAATTTCGAAATTTTTTCTTTCTTTAAGATTTATAGAAATTTATCCCACGCACAGGGCAAGTGCTAAAAAAAATAAAAAAATAAAAATTCGATGCACTAACGTTAAGGCCAAAACTTAAAGAAAAAAAAGAAGACCTCGTCGTTGTGTGATGAACATTTAGCCTAAGAACTCACGGATCGATTTTTGCCCACGCCCGCAGCAGTTGCGGATCCGCAGATTCTGTAGAATGTAGATTTATATGCAAAAAGTAAGAGCACATTTCACGACGCGTTTTACACCCGCAGCACCCGCGGTTGTTTCCGGTTCCCGAGGTAGCTGACGCCCGCCCGTAGAATCGTAGAAGTTTAAAAGCGATTATTTCCGCGATGGCTATGTGTCTCGCGTAAATTAGCGATCTCGTGAATTTTGAAATAAAATCGTTTTGCGATCGTGGCGAGTGCGGGTAAAAACGGCTCCGTAATTTCTTAGTCTTAGGGCTGATTTCACCAATCATGTTAAAACTAAACTAAACTAAAACTAAGTTCAGTGTAATCAAGTTTAATTATCGGTTGTCATAGACGGTACTGCAAGTACTCTTTTAAAATTGACAAAATTCTTATCCCCATCCTCTGAGAATCTACTTACCGTTAAACTGTTCAGTAATAAAATATTTACAATATCCAAAATTTCTTTAACACTAAAATTGACATTATTGACACTCTTGACAAAAGACTAAATGCATTTTTACATTGGTCACGTTTAAGTTCAAGATTGAAATCCAGCCTTAAAAGTTTGCATTTCCGGACCTATACATATTTCTGAAACGTGGCGTCACATTCGAATACACTTTTGGTATAGAGCATTTTTCGGTAGGTAGGTAGGTATTCCCGACGGGGGCAGGCATTTTTGTGATGAACATTTAGATGTCTGCATTTCCGGGTTTTTGTGTTTATTAAATGTATTCTAGTATTTTTTTAAATATTTACATGTTTAGTATCGTCGACTAAAACCTATGGCACAAGGATATAATTTGCTAACTTTGTGGTTAGAATCAAATTGTAACTTGTCTAGGGATATTTACTTATTTATTTATTGAAGTTTAGAATAAAATAGGCACAGGCAACTCAAAGTAGACAACAGAACACATTTTCTAGGTTCCTTAGGAGAAATTAAACTAACTGCTTCCTTAAAAATAAGTTTAAAGACGGTTTTTGTTCACTAACTATGTTGTAAAGTAGAGTTAGTTGAGAGTCCAGGCATCCATCACCTCAGGTATTTTTACCTCCATAGTCGTGCTCGCTACTGTCTTGTTCTGGAGGGTTAGATTTTTTTGATGATATTGGAAGGCAAACAAGCAGACGGATTTATTGATAGTAAGAAATTCACGCCGCCTAGAGACACCAAAGGCAACGAAACACTACCATTGCGTTGCCAACCTGAGGCCGGGATGTTAGGCCTCAAGGAAAAGTTAGTTTACCGGCTACCTTACCCTGCAAACTAGCGTGGGTAGCGTACATGACTAGCTAAATCGACCAACCGCGAGGATCGGGTTTGATTTCCGACGTGGAAAAGGCATTTGTGTGGTCAACATTTAGATGTCTGCATTTCCGGGTCTGGGTGCTTAGTACATTCTGGTATCTATTTAAGTATTTCTATGTATTAGAATTGTTGAATAACACCCATAACACAAGCGTATATTTTGCTTACTTTGGGGTTAGATTTAATTTGTGTGACTTGTCCAAAAAAAAAATTAATTGTCTGCATTAGAGTCATACCCCTTACTAATAAAACTTACGCGCCCGTTGATCTGGTGTGTAACTCCATTTTTTGTTAGCAAAAGTGAAGCTACTCACCCTATCAACGAACGCGTAAGTTTTATTAGTAAGGTAGTGAGTGTTTATTATGTTAATAGGGATATCTATGTATTTATTTACCTAACATGCATAACACAAATATATAATTTGCTTACTTTGGGGTTAGATTTAATTAGTGTAACTTTTCCAGAAATATTTACATATTATTACAATTATTTAACACACATATTTCGCAAATAAATTTCATTTCATTCATATGCGTAGGTACTATTTCTGCGCATCTCATTTATGAAGAGATATTTTCCGTCGAAACCTGTATGGAAACAGGTGTAGAAAGGTTACAAGTATAAAGCCCGTCACACACGTAACTATAATATATTATATTAATATAAATTATAGCAAGACATATTACAATATATTTTCTATACAAATATTTAAGCGACCGTACACGCAACTATAATATTTATTTCTATGACGCCACCAACGAATATATTATCGCATATTAATACATATTACAATCGCTAGGCCGACCATCCATGAATGAGGGTAAAATATATATTATAGCATCGTCTCCGTGTGTGGTAGCTTACTATAGTATATATTATAGCGCGGCATATTAATATATATTATAGCTACGTGTGTGACGGGCTTTATACTACTATTTAATTATGCGCTTCGGCTTTACACTTTTTACACTTTATACTTTTATTTTTAAATTGACAGACCTAATTTTATTTATTTTTTATCAATTATGTAATAACAATGACGAATATAGCCGAGGCGCATAATTTAAATAGTACTACTGTACAGGTTTACTTAATAGCAATTCGACCCATCTGGTAGCAATCATATTTATTTATTAGCTGTGACTTCGTCGGTGTAGAATTAACGATTTTCATGAAAACTTTCTACCCTCTTTTTGGGCTAAAATTTTGAAATAAGAATAGCCTAGTTTAGAACTCGTGTCCTGAATGTTTCTCAAATTACATCAAAATTGGTATTTCCGTTAAGCCGTAAAAGTGTAACAATCAGACAAATTTCGTATTCATAAAATTAGGATGGAGCCATTAAGACTCCTCCAAGCAAAAAGCGGGTAAAGGACAGTACTTAAGCTTAATATGAAGAAAAAGCTTTATTTACACAGTTGAAATGTACTTAATTTTTATCACAATATTATAATGTAAATTGTATAAAATGAGGTATAATTTTCTTTTTAATGGACTCATGGACAACAAACTTACTTTTGCTCGAGGCCTAATATCCCAGCTTCAGGTTGGCAACGCACAATTACCACCTTTGATGTATTTAGCCGGCGTGAACCTCTTACCATCAGGAAATCCGTCTGCTAGTTTGCCTTCCATTATCATAAAAAAATTGAGTTTACAAAATACATACCAAATCGCGTCCTGGTGTTTAAGTGATTTCATATGTTTTCTTTCCACAATACATTTAACAAATTACGGAAAACAAAACATGAATATCGATATTTAACGATATCAAATAAACATGAAAGAGGTAGGTACTTTTAATGCGTTAAGGGATTTAGGAGAAATAAACAAACATACAGTTTTAATAACCACTGATTGTTAACAATACGCAGCTACCAAAATAAATATATATGAGATGTGTATGTTTTGACCCGGGTTCAACAAAACGAGGAGGTTCTCAATTCGGCCGGTATTTTTTTATGTATGTTTCTCCCTGGTTTCTGAACCGACTTAGGTAATACTTTTTTGTTAGATGCGGAATAGTTTCAAATTGGTTCAATAAAAATGAAATTCAGATTGGCCGATTGGTTTTTAAGTTATGAGCATTTTAACCTTTTTTCACATCGGTTTATTTTTATTAAATTTAATCATATCAACAATAAACTAAAAATAATTAAATAAAAATAGATATGTTAATTAAAACCAACTTCAAAACTGAAAAGTAAAAAATAATGAAGATTTAACATTAATCATATATTTAGTAATAGATTTGAAGTCGGTGTCAATCAAATTTAATACTTACTTATAATTTAATTATTAACTTAGCACCGACTTTAATCCTATTGGTAAATAGCACATATAAGTAAGAGGTAGTATATAATTATTGTTTAATTTTCATTATTTTTTAATTTTTAGTTCTGAAGTAGGTTTTAATTAACGTAGTTATTTTTTTATAATTTAAATGGTTTGTTGCGAATATTACACTGTGGAAAGACAAAGAAGTAAGATTTTGTAGGTCAATTATCGCTTTTTAGAAATATTTTTATACAGTTAATTTGTGATTTTGAATTATTTATCCATATTTTAGTCCATTTAAAGTCCCGTCACTAGCACAGTCTAGCTGGATTAAATATCAATAAATAAAATAAAACTGTGTAGGTATAAATGATATCTCTAAAAGTGTTAATTATTTAGTCCGTTTCGAAATAACATTAGGTTAGTATATTTATTTTAACAATAACAAAATTATATTTAACAATAACATTTTATAAAAGACGTATATTTTTTTAAAAATAAAATATAATTTCAATAAAAGTTTATAAAAGCAAAAACAGCCATATACTTTAACAAACTGTTCTCAGTTCTGCCAGATTTAAAATACTTGTAAAAGTATTTTAAAACATTTTAAGCAATCCTGAATTTATTATTATTTATTTTTCTATTTTTCCAAAAGATATTTATTAGCATTATTCCACTACAATAAAAACACAACTAAGTCTGTACGTGAGTAAAAAAAAACAATGACTGCTACTCTATGTATGTAGAACCCAAAACTATTAAACTTTTGGTTTGTTTGTTCAATTTTCATGCCAAACCTATTACGATTGATCGCCTCTTTGGTCGAGTGGCTAGCGTACACGCCTAACTACACCGACCAACCGCGAAGCTGGGGTTCGATTCCCGGCGAGGGCAGGCATTTGTGTGATGAACATTTAAATATCTGCATTTTCGGGTCTGGCTGTTTATTAAATATATTCTGGTATCTATTTAAGTATTTCTATGTATCAGCATCGTTGACTAACACCCATAACACAAGAATATAATTTGCTTACTTTGGGGTTAGATTCAATTTGTGTGATTTGTCAAGGGGATATTTATTATTTTTAATTTTCGATTTTCGCCAAATGTTGTGTAGCAGTAGCTTACTTCCCGGGACAACGTTTAGAACAGCATTTACTGCAGAAAAATCTTTTATTCCCATCAGTAACCAGGAAAAGTCCCTTCAATGTGTGTATGAAGTCGCGGGCAAAGCTAGTTTATATTAATCTTTTTCACACGATTATCTTTTCTTGTGTAATTTATTGTGCTTCTGTAGTCTCGGTACGATATCTCTACAAGATTTTCCTGTTATAAATTGTATTTGTATCAGATTAACTACATCTTATTAATATTCTATAGTCGTTAATTGTAGATAAGTATACTCCAGTATATAATATAGTTTCCATCGTTACGAGTCAGGCAGTAAAGAAAACCGAAAAAGATTTTTAGTCTTAAATCTCAAATTTAATAATTTATTTCCTAGTGTCTCTCTCACCTCCTCTGTGTCTCTGTGGTCTAGCGGTTCAGTTGTCAGACTTGACTGCATGAGGTCCCGATTTCGATTTCCGGGTCGGACAACAAAAATAAAATTGAGTTTTTCCAATTTTCTAATAAAAAAAACGTTCTTCGGGATTTGATATGTGCCCGGTTGGCGATAGGCTTAGTGCTTTCGGCTAGTCGTCGTTGTGCCTCTGCCTACATGTTAAGGGATATGGGCGTGAAGATATTTTTTTTATTTCCTAGTCATATAGATGAGCTTAATAAATAAGCTTAATAATAAACATAATCAGCCCCCAAGTTTGTTTATTTATTGACTTTTATGAAATTATATAATAATATAAGATTTTTAATACAGAGCATGTTATTGGTGTGTTGCCAATCTAAGGTTGCAACATAACCTCTTGCGTACCAATGTTTAAAAGTTTATGTTTATTTCAATCAGCTCTTTTAATTTTCTGTCATTTTATAAAGTTAGCATCTACACGCCCGTATTCCCAAAGAATTAGTTAGAGCTGGTTAGAGGGTCAACCAGAGTACATACGATTAGTCGAGGGTACAAAGTCCCAAGACGTGATATGTGACAAACCTATCCGGGCATTCATCCAATCCTGGGTTAATTGTTTTTATTACAATATTGACAAAAACACATTTTTGAGTGCCAGGAATCGAACCGGGGCCGCATGGAGTCAACGTAATACTAGAACATAGAGGCGATTATATTTCATAAAATTGTAATACGAGTTTATACAAAAAATGACAAAAAGATGTCATGTGATGACAATGTCTATCTCCCGACCAAGACTAAAAGACTACGTTACAGATTTACGATCTGTTACAAAAGGATATGAAAATCAGCCTAAGTACAAAAATTGTGTGAGTATTTATGTAGTTCACGCGTTAGAAGTTATACTTCTTCGACGTAATAAGATAAAAATCTTTTTAAAAAAAAAATTCTATTGCTTTATTTTACATTTGTAGACAAAATGACACTTACCATAGAAATAAAGAAATATTGTGAATACAGTTGTCAGTTTTCACGCAAACATACGTAGATGTTTTACCTTACTTTTACTTTGTTGGTACCTTTTTTTGTAAAACTAAAATGTTATCTATAGCTAACTTCATCATGTCGGTTTTTCGTGACGGTGTGCGCGCGCATCGTAAAAATTTACCCTCATCTTTTTTTCCTAACGCGCCAAAAGAAGTACAACTTCAACAAGAATAAAATTTATAAAGTAATTAATAAATTATTTTATTTATAAAATGTCTCAGTATCAGTTTCTAATGGACACTTACTTATTCTATTTTCCTATATTTCCTCTATAAAACTGCTGAACCGATTTTCATGAAATTTAGCACACACATAGAGGGTAACTTGGATTAACACATAGGATAGTTTTTAACCCCAAAAAAAGGTTCTGGGGGACCATTAACCACGCGAGTAACAGTTAATTCTGAATACGTTTCATATCAAAAGGAACAAAATGGAGCATCACGCTTTAATTTCTTGAGGAAGTAATTATATTTCTATTTTGACAATCTTTGACGTTATGAACAACATAAAAATATTTTCGTCCATCTTGAATCGACAATTTTATTTGTGGAAACTACAAACGAGAAGAGCGGTTAGATTCAGCTAAAATTACGACTGATCATAAAAAAAATTGAGTCTTTTGATTAAATTCAGATTTTGTGGATTGCATGCTTTACTTTGTCTCACGTGCCTCTGTGGTCTAGCAGTCCGGGTGTTGGACTTGACTGCATGAGGTCCCGGGTTCCAATCCCAGGTCGGCCAACAAAAATAAAATTGGATTTTTCCAAATTTTCTAATAAAAAAAAAATGTTGGTCGGGATTGGAAATGTGCCCGGTTGGCGATAGGCTTGCCACCTATCACTTTGTGGGACTTAGTGTCTTCGGCTAGTCGTGGGTGCCCTAGTTGTGCCTCTGTCTACCTCTTCGGGGATATGGGCGTAAGGTAGCCGGTAAACTTACTTTTGCTCGAGGCCTAACATCCCGGTCTCAGGTTGGCAACGCACCATTAGCACCCGTGGTGTCTCTAGGCGGCGGGAATTTCTTACCATCAGGAAATCCGTCGGCTTGTTTGCCTTCCAATTTCATAAAAAAAATCGGTTAATTAAGTAGTTTAGTGGACTCCATCGTGGACAAACAATGTGACACGTGAATTATAAAGGACATTTCAGTCTATTGTCATTGCAAAAGCGAAGGTATGCTTGTTTGAATGTTCCGCTTACACGTCAAGCACGTTGGACAACATAACGTAAAGGCGAATTTGCAATTTTCTAACAATAGCAACGTTGCCCGGGATCGGATATTGGCACATCTGCGATAAGCGATGGAACACAATGTGTAGTGTCTTCGGCTAGTCTTGGGTGCCCTGGTTGTACTTCAACCTACCGTTTTGGGGATACAGACGTGAATATACATGTTTTAAATAACTAATGAAAATTGGGTTTTTCCAATTTTCTGATTAAAAAAAATGTTGCTCGGGATAGGATATGTGCCCGGTTGGCGATAGGCTTGCCACCTATCACATTGTGGGACTTAGTATCTTCGGCTACTCGTGGGCGTCCTGGTTGCGCCTCTGTCTACCTCTTCGGGGATATGGGCGTGAAGATACTTTAAATAACAGTCATGTCCATTTTTTGGACGATCACGTGGGCGAAGCCGAATGTAAACTGCTAATTGGTAAAATATATTATTTAAATCTCTTCTTTGCGGTTACAGTAAAATCCCACAGAACCGGTTGTTATCTTGCAATAGTGTGTTTATTAATCCAGCTTTAACGGAAATTTTATGATTTCGAGGAATAAATTTGATCAATTTAATCACTTCAAATGTCACTTGATGTTGGTACAAATGACGATTTACGAGGACCATCAGCCAATGTTTGTTACAATAAATAGCATACCTATTATAAATACGTTAAAGCATTATCCACCGCACTCAGAGACGAAACATTATCTATTAATTAGACATATAACTCGATGTTAATTAGTCATTAAATGACATTAAAAGTAAAGTATCTTCACGCTTATATCCCCGAAGAGGAAGGCAAACCAGCCACGACTAGGCAAAGCCACTAAGTCTCACAATGGGATAGGTGGCAAGGCTTTCTTCCAACCGGGAATATGTCAAAAAAATACATGTCATAATCAGAATCAGAATAATCTTCATTCACATGAACCATACAAGTGGTATTTGTGCACGTCGAAATTTTTTTAAACTACCACCGGATCGGAATCGCGGCCTCACACTGAGAAGATCTATATAATAAAAATAAAAATACGGATTACTTTGTACACTACACACTAAAAACAAAACATCAGACTGGGCGTTATAATTTATAAATATATAATAAGTTATAAAATATAATTTATAAATTATTTAAATAAAAATATATATTTAATTTTTGACTGTAGCCCCTCTTCTAATTCCCCTTTAATAAAAGGGATAAAAAGTAACATTTAACTGTCCTCGAAACATCAACTACCTACCTGTCAAATTAGTATCTGTCGAAAAAGTAGATATAGTATACTCGTACTACGTGAATCGCAGTCATAATACAGACAAAAATTCTAAAAATGTGTTCTTCTATCCCTTTTAGTCGCCCGCACCAATGCACTTTAAATAGTTAAATTAAAGGTACAGAATGCATTCATATACAGTTTTATTAGGTATAAGTAGGTACAGATTCAATCCTAAATTTGGCAGTTTGTATGAACCATTAAATATTATAATGTAACTATACATGAAATCATAATAAAATTTATGCAGACAGTCCTTAGTAATATAAAATGAATATTTAAGGTTCTGCGTAGAAAATTAAAGGACTTTGGTGAATATTTTCCATGTTGAATTATATCTATCCCAATGCTCGTTATTTGATGAAGATTAGATTCTTGTGCTGTTCATATAAATATATATTAAAATATTTGCACACCAAACTATGGTAGAATATTTGGATAGACGTACTTAAATGTGTGTGTGTGTGTGTGTGTGTGTGTGTGTGTGCGTGTGTGTGTGTGTGTGTGTGCGTGTGTGTGTGGGTGTGCGTGTGTGTGTGCGTATGTGGGTGTGCGTGTGTGTGCGTGTGTGTGTGATTGAACCGATTCTGATGCAGATTTTTCGTTTGAAAGTTGACGTGATCAATCCAGCTACATACAATTAGTTTTTCTAGAGTTATTGAACATTTATTTTTGAGATTATTGAGTACATACTTACAACGTGCGAATATTTTTTCTTTTGCTTTCCACGATTATACATTTTAACAGTTAGTGTCAATAGCCAAAACTGACGTGTTTGTGAGAGAAAATTAGTGAATGTGTGACATTTGGCACTCTAAACTCTCTGTCTCACTGCTTTAAGGGACTTGGTGTGAAAATAAATAAGTAAAAATAAAAAAGCTCACTTGACTGAAAATTATGTTAGGGTACAAGTTGGTGATGCACTAATATAGAAGAATCCTATTCATTTGAGCTTCACGCCATTGATTTTAATCATACAATAGTATTATGTTTCCGCATAGTATTACAAATTATTATTCACACAAACATACATGTCTTTCCAAGTCTCTTGCCGGGTAGGCAGAGAATATTGAGTGCGAAATGCCACTATCCTTGCACAGCTTCTTGCACATTCTTAATCATTTCCATGCCGTTTTCGGTGTCTCTTGACTCTACCCTCGGATGAAATCCATCGATTTGATCGTGGATAGTCAACCTAGGCTCCTCGGGTACCTATAACCATCTACATTACCATTATATATCCGTCCAAATTTGTCTAAAGATAGTCAGTTATACATAACACTTTCAATTTATTTTTTTCAGGATGGAAATCTTTATGTGGAAATATCAACCTCGATCCCACCGTGGACGTTAAAGACTCCAGATCAATACTGCGTGGACAACTTCGTCGTTGATGGGCCAGATAAGAACAGAACCGTCAAATTAAATGCCCTTGCTTGCTTTGCTAGTGAAGATGAACATAAAAATTACATACACAGCGCATCATGTGAGTGTTACAAAGTAAATAAAGGGGGCGTCCACAAATTACATGAGATGTTTAAGGGGGGGGGG